>CM055739.1:16497777-16595141 GCA_029465975.1 Dallia pectoralis
TTTACTCTGTGTGCACGTTCTCCATCACTCCAAACTAACAATGAGCAAGACCCTAATAACTCAATAGAAATTTCAGAGGGGGAAGATGAGTTTATTGGGGATGTGGATGTTTGCCATTATTGTAAGAAAAGCAGAGTCTGCAAGATGAAGAGAGACAGCACTTAGGTCAGGAAGTGAATTGGCAACCTCAGAGAGTACAGCCTACGCTCAATCCAATATCTCAGCAGATGCTGGCAGCACCATCGCAGAACGGGCCCCAACCTGCACCCAGGCAAGTACCATCTCATTTAGTGTGGAACAAATGATGCATCCTACAGTTAAGTTTAAGCGTTGCAGGAAAGAGAATTCCATTCTTAATAGATACTGGAGCCACTCATGTTTAACACAGAGATATGATTTGTGTCATGGACCCTCCTCTGTGATCTGTGTTGGAGTTTATGTACTGTTGTTTGTTTTGTGCTGTGTGTGTTTGTCTCTACCTGGTGGTGTTGGTCGTCACGGTTGCTTGATTCATCCCTTCATGCACCTCATCCTCATTCCACAATCACTCACCTGGAGCAGATCGGCAATCAGCAGGGTTTATAGGAGAGGACCTGACTTCCAGTCCCGGTTGGATCGTAAAGCCACTTTCATATGTCGAACTTGTCGTGGAAATTTTAGACTTTAATTGCTGAATTTGAACTTAAAGTAAGACGCACGAGAGTGTGTTACAGTTTGACGCTTTTAACAGGTTTAATTGCAAGTAAGAAACCATTTCTCAAATACAGGTCCAAGCTTTTGCATTGATCAGATCAATCTCTATAGCAAGCTTAAAGAATAGGTTTGAGGAAAGTCTTCATCAGACAACAGGACAATAACCTGTGCTGGATCAGACTGACCTGATGAGAAGAACTTCTGCAGGGGTATTTAAAGGAATGAAGTTACGCACACTCATTGACACACAGTATTGATGGAAGACAGATGTATCCTCAGAAGTAGGCAGGACAGTTTGATTGGCACAAGGGGGAATGTCAAAACCTGACCCCTGTGCCTCAAGCAGTATGAGTGGAGACCACATGTGGTCATCAGATAACCACCAGGTCATTGCCTCATGAACTTAAGGAGGAGGTCAGCAATCTTTGTTGTTCTTAACAGACAAAGTTACATAGTGACGTCTATTTCCTCCCCAGGACCTTTCTTGAGGTCAATAGGTCAATAGACATGTGTCCCCTATCATAAGACTTTATCCTAAACATTCTTTCCTCTGTGCCTTTTGGCCTAAACAACATCTATAGGACTTACATGTTAATAAACTTCTTGAGTGATCATAAAATTCCATAACAATCTGCCCTTTTTAACATTATAAACCCTTAATCATGTTAAACAATTTAAGTGTGTCAACTCTAAAATTTACTTCACTCAAGCTTAATAATTACTCAGAACCAATCAGGAATATATGGATCCACCACTGTCATATGTCTAAAACTGTAACCTGTTAAGAAAAATACTTTTACCAAACATAGTACACAATCAATTGAAATAATCCAATGTCAGTACAGTACTTAGCAACATTCAACAGTGTCATTTTCATATTCTGGATTTCTAGTCCTCCATCTAGTGTGTGAGGAACTAATCATTAAGAAAACATCAGTAAATATGTTGGCACTCTTTGATCATCAGAAATGAAGATTTTAATCATGGTGTGAGTGTATAAATGTTCCTTTTCCATCTTCTCAGCTCTGGTAGGCTCCTTCAACGTCTTTAATGAGTGTGGCCAAACAGTGGCCATTCTTTAATCGTCCAGAGATGCAATATATGTGTGTTCAATGTTCTTGTTTTTCCTTTGTACAACTCAAACCGACGTTCAAGATAATTTCTGAAATCTGCAACATGTTCACCTTTTTCTCTTTACAGTCCATAACTTCCTTGAAAAGTGTACAATAACATTCACACAATTTAGTAATTGCCTTCATTGTGGTCTGGGTGACACGTTTTTCCTTGGTTCTGGTTTGACCTTTTCTGTGGTCTGTACCTAAAGTCATTCAGTTAGCTTCTGATATATGTGTGTGTGTGTGTGCGTGGGGGTAGGGCTCAGATGCTCTGCTCCAGTTGTTCATGGTCCAACCTGTTGATTTTTAATGCGACACAACCTGCAAACAGTTATTGCATTCCATGTGTCAGTTACCATCTCTTACAATAGAATGACATTGTGTTTACTGCTCAGATTTAATTTTGCTAGGCCAAATACATTTGTAATAGCTATTCTCCTCAACCATTCAAATGTTTAGACATTCTATCAAATTAAACACTTCAATTGCCTGAAATCCAAATTTAACAAATGCTATATTCTTGAATATGTTTATTACGTCACTTCCCCTCTTGTTTTCTCCTTCAGTTCATCAACAATGGAGAAAACAACCAACTGTCATAGACAAACTTGTTAAATTTATCTAAGATAAAACACATGACTAAAATATGGTTTACGACCAGCCATCTGTTAGCTCTGGGCTGAGCCACCTCACAATCACACAGTAAACCAGCCCCCCCTTCTAAATAAACAACTTGGGTGTGCCCCCTCTTTTGACCCAGAGAAGCACCCCAGGGAGGGTCAAAGAAAAGTTCATAAACACCCCTAAATTAGCAGAAACCATCTCTAGACAGGCAGACAAAGAGTTACAGTTAACTTTCTGCCCTTTTAACAATCAAGAACTCAGAATGTCTTAAACATGTTACTCAAAATAGCCGAAAGCCAATAATAACAATAAAAGGGTGTATCAGAAATACACTTAACCCACATGGTCATTCATTATATCATCATGCCAACATTTATAGGAACAAATCCAAAATGTCCTTATTCAACTTCACAAAACGAATAACCATAGCATATAACTGGAATATAATCTCCCTATAACCTAGAATGTAGTCCTCCTACAAAACAAACAAAATGGTACATATAGTATTCCAGGTAAAAACATGCAGAGTTATAATCGGAAATACTCTTAATTATGTCATTAGCGCAAATGTTACATAAGGCCTAAAAACAAACAATAATATAAAATAGGAATTCCTCGTGCACAGGAAAACCAGAAAATAAATTTGTCGACAAAACTTTGGCCTGGGACCCCTGTCCCAACTTCATGAAGCTTTACCCCAGATCATACATGAATCACACCTAGGTCATTTTAATATGATATTTGCGTACGCGTACGAACGAACCCTGGACAGCGAAAAATAAGACCTCTCACTAACAATGAGCTGATTTCTACTGAGAATTTACCCTGACAGTAGCTATATATGCAGTCCCCTAGTTGTAACCGGTAAACTAGGGACAATGAGATATCAACCATCATGGGTCCAGTCACGCTCCCCGAGCTGCACGGACCTGACAAACCCCGTTTATCAGGCGATACGCAATGTACGCTACACTACGCTAAACACCTAACTTTAAGCGTAAGCATAGTGCCAAGACACCGGTACTCCTCCCCAGTGGAACGAAAATCTCACACAACCATACGTCTGCATAGCAACTCAACACTCAGAATAAACAAGTCTTCACTAAACATCCGAACAAAATTACTTTTTACTGTAAATACTGACATAATTAACTAATTACAGGAATCACAATGGTTTGATCTCACCGGGTTGATGTTTTCCTGCCCGTCCCCTCTGACCGTCAGTACCCCTGTCTGTGCCAGCCATGGGTCCTGTGACGCTCCATTTGGTCGTCTGCTGTTGTGCCATCACCATCTCCCATACTGTCTCTGTTCCCATGGTAATAGTCTCTAGTGTCCGGCACAGTGCAGTCACGAGCCCAGTGTCCAAATGCACCACAGTTGAAACAGCTATCAGAGTTGGGACTTTGGCTGGAGTTATTATCACCCTGGTGTCTGTATTGTCCTCTCCTGCTTGCTCTCCGTCTCCGTCTCCCTCCTGAGTAGCCTCTGCTGTAGAAGTCCAGTTGGGCCATCTGAATTTGCGTTTCACGCTCCCGTCTTTCTTCGGTCTGTTTGTACAGCTGGTCCTCGTAGACTCTTTCAGCGTGCTTAAAATACGGCCAGACGGTTTCCATGCGACCCTCATCCAGGTCTACACAGTGGTTTTGAATGTGCTTCCTAATGTCTGGTAGAAGGCCTGCAACTAACCTCATTTTACACTGTTGCTCCCAGGCCGACTCTTCATCACCGTCCGGTCTCTTCCCCATTCCGCTGTGTAATTCAAAAGCTTTTTCGAGTCTATTCCTGTAGTCTGAAACTTTCTCGCCCAGTGTCTGTTTACAATCAGAGATCTTTTCCCAGTTCATTCGCTTAGGAAAAGCAGCGATAAGTCCAGTGCTCAGCTGTTCCACAGCACTCCGGTAGTCAGAGTGCGCATCCCAATTGAACATAATGTTTCTCTCGCTAGGCCAGTTTCTTTTCACTCTCCCCATTTTAGTTGCAAGGCCTTCATCAAAATCGTTTCAATCTCCACAGAGGTCGGTCTATATTGATTCACGATCTGTAGAAACACACGGACAAATTCCTCTCCACCTTCTGTTTCTGGGTCAGGTAGTGTAGAAGCCACGTCTCTCAGGTCGGCGGGTGACCACGGTCTGTAGACTAGTATAGTCGCTGGGTTATCCGTGTCTCCTCCACCAGCTGGGTTGGCTACCTCCACCATAGGGAATTGCCCGGCATCAATGCTGTGTTGTTCTCTGGGACAGGCCGCAGTGGTACTCTGGGTCCTCTCAGCGGCGGGTGAAACTCTGTCGAGGCCGAATACGGATGGGTAGAGTCCTCCTCCGCGAATGTTTTCCATCAGGTCCGATGCTGTTGGCATAGTTGGTACCGCTGGGGCTGTTGTGGTAACGCCGCGATAGGGTGGGGGTCGGTCAGCAGGAGGACAGGCAGCATCAACCTGGTTGGGACAAGCTAGAACACGATTAACAAGCCCCGTGCTACACCGCTTAGCCCGTATATCAGTCTGCTCTCTCCACTTATTATATGCCTTCCAATCTACTTTCTGCCGATTACCCCGTGAAACCTTAATTTTACCCTGTTCAAAATCCTCCAACTTGTCTTTCAACAACAGTATCTGTCTCTGACTAAAACTGCCATTAACAGGAAATCCCAATAACTCCCACAGGTCTAATTGTTCGCATGTCCAGTCTCCGTATTTTTCTGTCAATATTTTAGCCGGTCCAACAACGTAACGTTCAGTATCCACCGAAGGTTTACCAATACACATGTAATTACCCATGTTGTTATCGATATTTAAGACGCAAAATCTAATTTTAGCATATAATGAAGTGTCCTATATGTGTTAATGAACTCGTCAGTTCTTTTAAGTGAGATATCCTGAATAACCGAGCCGTCTCACCGCACCCAGATAACCTATATTGAACAGCATTTTATTCCTACTGTATACAGGTATTAACACTTCATACAGGTAAATATTGCTCCAGTCTGGCGCTCTCCACTCACCCATTTGTTGAGGAGGATTGGAGCTGCAGAAATTAATAATTCCTGACGTGCACGTTTTACCAGACCAAAATCAACAAATACCCGATTAGAAGTACTGTTTTCCATTTTTAAGCCAAGTTTAAAATCTTACAATAACCTTACGAATTAAGTCAAAATTAACGAGCCTATTTTGTTAATTTATCAAAACCGTTGTCAAACTGTCGTCCAACATTGTCCCAATTCAGCATTTTTAGGTCCTTGAGTTTCAAAATTCTGTATAGAATCACATATCTCCAAAGACAGTCCTGGCCTGTTATTTTTTCAAAAAAATTAAAAAAAATTATATCGCTCTTTAGGATATGTAGCCTGTTTTGGAAAAAATACGGATTACTTTGTTAAGAATCTCGGACGATGCCCCCAAATGTCGTGGAAATTTTAGACTTTAATTGCTGAATTTGAACTTAAAGTAAGACGCACGAGAGTGTGTTACAGTTTGACGCTTTTAACAGGTTTAATTGCAAGTAAGAAACCATTTCTCAAATACAGGTCCAAGCTTTTGCATTGATCAGATCAATCTCTATAGCAAGCTTAAAGAATAGGTTTGAGGAAAGTCTTCATCAGACAACAGGACAATAACCTGTGCTGGATCAGACTGACCTGATGAGAAGAACTTCTGCAGGGGTATTTAAAGGAATGAAGTTACGCACACTCATTGACACACAGTATTGATGGAAGACAGATGTATCCTCAGAAGTAGGCAGGACAGTTTGATTGGCACAAGGGGGAATGTCAAAACCTGACCCCTGTGCCTCAAGCAGTATGAGTGGAGACCACATGTGGTCATCAGATAACCACCAGGTCATTGCCTCATGAACTTAAGGAGGAGGTCAGCAATCTTTGTTGTTCTTAACAGACAAAGTTACATAGTGACGTCTATTTCCTCCCCAGGACCTTTCTTGAGGTCAATAGGTCAATAGACATGTGTCCCCTATCATAAGACTTTATCCTAAACATTCTTTCCTCTGTGCCTTTTGGCCTAAACAACATCTATAGGACTTACATGTTAATAAACTTCTTGAGTGATCATAAAATTCCATAACAAACTCAGTACTTCAGTTTGCCAGTTACCAGTTTCCGTTCTGTCAGTAAGTCTATTTATTAACTGTTGTTGTCGTTTCTGTGTTACTTGCCTTTGCATTCTCTCTCCTAGAGCCGCCGGCCACTGAACACCAACCTGGAGAAAACACCTGAGAACCACAGATTTCACCTGCGTCCTTCGCCACAACTCATCACCCTCGCCTGCTACAAACTCTCATTACATTTTCAAATAAACATTTTTGTTCAACCTTTTCAGCTGCCTACCGTGTCTCGTTCTGCTTCACCCTTTTCACCTGCCTATCGTGTCTCATTCTGCTCTTAGGTTTGATCCACATACTGTGACACATATAGATCCTGAACAATATTTTAATACAGTATTCATAAACTTAGACCATTCAACCATTTAAAGTAGTCAGTTCTGAGCAAATGCAAATACAGCGTTTGGTTTCTGTTTACAATTTTGCACAGTGATGATAAAGTGGCTTGTCATAAATTTATAGGTAATATGGGAAGCAAAAGATTATTATCACTGTCACTAGTTGAAAAAGCATGCGACAACGGGGTGTTTTATTCACAAAGGCAAGCCACATAATAAATATGTGAAGCTCGGAAGGGAGCTGGTCTCACTTGACACTAAAGAAATGAAGCAACGCAGCGCTTTAAAATGTACCAAAAGGTCTTAACAGAGACACAGTAGCAACCTACACACGTAACAAAAAAATACCACACAAAGACATGACAAAACACAGGAAGTCTAAGATACTAATGAGGGAATGGACACAAGGTGTGTGCAACAGACAAGACATGACCAAACACAGGAAGTGTTTATATGATACTAATGAGGGAATGAACACCAGTTGTGTGCACGCCCAAGCCTGCCCCTAGATGGCGGTAGAGCTGCTTCAAAGGGAGTCGTGACAATCATGTTAGAATCAATAAGATAAAAAACAGTCAGCTAAATTGTTTTAAATGCATGCAAACTTAACAAGTGATAATACGAGGCGATGCAGGAGATGTGTCATCTGGCCAAACAGATCAGAAAGAGGAAGCTGAAGATAGTATAAAATTGGTATATAAAGTTCATCTGATTCTACTCTGAAGTTGTTTGACTCTGACAATTATAAGACACACAACTGCATCTTATACTAAAAAGTTTGCTGGACCTCCTTAAAAGTGTGTAGATCCCTTTATTACTCTTTATTCGTTTACAAAGCTCTACTCCACAGGCCTCTGATATACATAACATCATTGCTGACACCTAGATCATCTGAATTCAATAATAGATCTCAGAGTTGGATAGTATTACTATTAGTTGGATATGTGGAACCGGACTCTGCCTGGGCTGTGAAACTGGCTTCAATGTCAGGTATCAGGAAAGGTTGAACCCAAAAGCAGACTGGACACAGCTGAAAAGTATAACAGCATGGTTTATTGTAGGATTGAATTCATAGGATTCCGGTACGTGAAGTCAGATGAGTGAAGGTGCAGGTCTGTAGTTCCCAGCCGTAAGGTCTCCCAGCGCTCAAGTGAATATTCCGGTTCTCCAGGTGAGAGACAGTAAGCGGTGACGGGTATTCCTGGAGATATGCAAAGCAGAAGATAAGAAATACTGGTAACAACTACAAGCTGACAGGCTGACGCAGGAATAAGTACAGGACTGGCAGGTTGATAAACATACTTGTGTGTAACGATCCACATCACAAAAACCTGTCAGTCTGAGTCCAGCATGTAGTGTACAGTGAGAACTATAGTTCATTGAAAAATAACATTTTTTTTGTTATTTTGGTGTTGTCTTCTAGCACTTTCAGGTTAATGGATACAGGATGACAATGAGGTTTAAGTGCAAACAGTCAGCTTTATTTTCAAGGTCGTGAGGCAGGTGGGTGTATTCATTTGTATTGATAGTTAAGGCAGGAGAGTTGTAGATGTAAAGTTTTGATTCTAGACATTGCTTTGTCTTTGGAGGTTGTTGTTGAAGTGTAACAACACGAGGGAAACAGCAGTGTCAATATAAATAAACCTGGCCGTCAGAGCAAAATATGTGTTCAACTCAAGTCAAAATATTCAGTGTATGGCTGGCAAATACTCTTTGTGGTGATCTAATGCTAATCAGAGTCAGAAAGAGCTTCATGGCCAGGTTAGTTTACAACAATTAAAGATAGAACAACAATTTATACACAAGATATAAAAACTGGTAAGAACAATCGACTAAAATAATTTACTAAAAAGGTGCGATTGTCCAGTGTGGGTTTCTGTGTGAATTCAGGGAGCAGGATGTAGTCAGTTTGGTTCCAGAGGCCTACTGTTGTAGGAAATAAACTATTCTTGTGGCCTGTTAAACCTAAACCTACTGCCAAATGTCAGTAAACACAGCAGAAGGCTGATCATTTAGAGGGGTGCTGAAGACCAGAGGAGATTGAAGGCTATTTGTCTCCCCAAAACAAGCAGGAACTGATGATGGCTGCAGTACACTCCTAGCAGAACAGTACCTATTCCTGCCTCTGTGGCTCCTCTTCCTGCTTCACCAGCACCTCCTGATCCCCTGTGTCACCAGCGGTTCTGGTGCCTTCAGCTTTGGTGGCCTGGACATCTCTGCTCTTCTGTTCGTCCACTGCAGCGCCTGGGGGGGACAATGTTTCGAATGAAAGATTATTTGTTTAAATGTACCTCTGCATCTGGGTCCTGCCTGCCACCAAACGTGATACTCTGAACATAAACAAAAGCAAACAAATAGTAGTAGACTCACTCCTCACAGTAAATAATTGTTTTTAATTGTGAACTTTATGAACATATGTACCTGTATTGTTGTCTCTTTTTCTCTCTTCTCTTTTTCTCTGACGCAGACACCAAACTATGCTGCATATTAAAGCAGTGAGAATCACTAAACCCATTACCGCACCAACTGTGAATATAAAAGTGGCAAGGTGAGACCAGTACAATTCACATTTAAAGGGGTAAAGTCAATGTCCATTTTACAGGAATAACTACACACCATGACCTCTTATCTGATCATCATTGGTGAATGGAGGTGAACTGGGACCTAGACCACAAAAAGACAAAATAATATACATCAGCATGACTGCTTCCAGATTGTTAGGATACATTAATTATCTACAACCATTTCTGACCAGTGATAAACGTTGGAATCTTTATGGAATCCTCCCTGATGTCTGTGCCAGACGACACCACACAACGAACCATGGTGTCATTTTCTTGTAGACTGGAAACTGCTGTCATCAAAGATATGGTGACGGTAACACTTCCATTGGAATGAGTAACATTGATAATGGAAGACGTTTCCCAAGGAAAGTGCAAAGTTTCATCCCAGGACACTATTGGAGCAGGTCGTCCCGTAGCAGAGCATGAGACAGTTAACTCAGAGGTGAAGGTGTGACTTTCATTGGTTTGTGTGATCAGTAGTGTGGGCCCATACAGCTCTGTAGAACAACAGAAATCATGATTTACATTAAGCATATATTATTATTCACATGGTCACACAGGTTTAGAGGGGACTGTACTGCCTTGAATTAACTGATACTGCATATACCAATAGCTTGAAGGCAGGTCCTTCCACTGATAGCTCCATCTGGGTAAGTATTAAACAGACACCTGTAACAGCTCTCATCTTCTCTTGACACTCCTCTGATGATGATAGAGCAGTTCTGAAGTCCCACATATAAAAACTCCACTTTCCCCTGAAAATGTGGGTTTACTTTTGTACCAAAACGTTTGTTGTATGTGGCCACATTTTCAGTCCCTCTTGGTGTCTCTTTTTGCCAGGTGACTTGCAGCACATCTTTTGGTTCCATGAGTCTGCAGCTGAAGTGAGCATCTCCTCCCAGGGTTACAGTGACAACCTGCTGAGTTTCTACCAGCTGAGAGAGACCTGCATGAAGACACAAGATACAACCACTCACCAGTTCCATTGATATTTAGACCACAGTAGTTTCCATATGAGAATGTAACGTAGTACTAAGAATGTTTAATGTTTAAAAGAGGTAAAGCAGCTGGCAGGAGGAAGTGCCACGAGTGGTGAGTTTTGTTTCCACACGGTTTCATTTCATTGACGCACCACTTCCTTGTTTATTTTTCTTTCACAGATGTTTGTCATCAGTGGGGCTATAAAGGGTTGTTTGGTAGTATTCACAATTGCTTAGCATTGTTACATGTCACGTTGGTATTAGATGTAGGGGTGGGAATCACCAGAGGCACCAGGATACGATATTATCACGATACTTAGGTCACGATTCAATATTATTGCGATTTTAAACATATTGCTATATTCCGCGATATATTGCAATTTATTACCTTTTTCCAACTTCATTATTATGTCCCCGAAGGAAAACTGGGCAGAAGGTGAGCAATGTTCATCCCGGTGTGACTTTCGTATACTGCTCTAGTTTGAAGAACGGAAGACAGCAGTTCCCAGTCTTATGTGAGATAATGACCTGTAATAGTCGCATAGGAATCCACTGCCCGTGACGTCCATGCATCACAAGTCAATGCAACATGTTCTGCTGTTTTCAAACTTGCCTGAACGTTAAGCTTGACTTCTCTGTAAAGCTTTGGTATGGCTGTATCGTGAAAAAATGGCGCGACAAAATCGCGTAACTTGGTTCCACTGTTGGTTGGTTTTTTGGCAGAGCTGGTTTAGCATTAGCTTTACCATCCTCCGCGAACGCTAACTCTGGATGGTGGCGTGTGAGATGAGCCCTCATGAGGTACGTGACTTCGTCGCGCTGTTTTCTCACGGATACAGCCGTATCGGCAGTGGATTCCTGTATCTGCATTTTCATGCGCGCTGACCGTCACGGCGGACTGAATAAGCAATTTATTTTATTATTCTACTACCAAAAAGTTAAATTCTCATGTTCAATTTAAATAGTAAAAGATCGATACTTGGCGTCTGAGTATCGATAAAGTATTGTCACGGGAAATATCGCAATATTATGCTGTATCGATTTTTCCCCCCACCCCTAATTAGAGGTGAGTGTTATTTTGTATCAGAGGAGGAACTGTTGTTTGAATGTTATAAGTCGCTTTGTATGCGCAATATTATTTCAGTCAACTAGTGAGTCCTTTTTTCACCAAACTCGGTTTGTTTTATGTTTAAGTCCATTAATAAACCTGTTCAAAACGGATACATTGGCTCTGCACATGGCTTTCACCGCACTACGCCGCAGTATCCATGACAGGAAGTTATGTACTTACTATGTGGACTAATTATTAAGTTATGTATTTACTATGTGGACTAATTATTAAGTTATGTATTTACTATGTGGACTAATTATGAATAACATACTACAAAATGTGAGCCTCAGTGTATATATATATATATATAGCTGCATCTTAAGACCATGTTAACCAAATCCATGTAATTTATAACATTCAAACATAACTACAACATTGATATTTGAAAACATATGTTTAGCTATGGGCTAAAGAGATACATGATACACATATAGTTAAATACATGCAATCCACAAATGAAACTGCAGTGAATGCAGTGAAATAAATAGTTTTAAACACAATTGAAAAAACATTTCATGAACAAAAAATCAACAGCATTATGAAGAAAGAGCATCCCTGAATGTAAAATTGGTCATCACAGCCTCACAATCAGATCTAATATTTATAAACCAGGGTTTGGAGCCGGCTTGATAATTACAAAACATGTCCACTGGGAGTTTCCGGTGTTAAGCGGTGCCTAATTACAACATTGAATATCACTACATTTTGAGGAGAAAAAAAATAAAAATTCAGTATTGAAATAACTTACCTTTAGGTATGATTATTAGAAGTTTGAATAGGTAGGTGTGCTGGGATAGAGACATGATGAAAAAGCCTGTTTGAATTTTGAATATCTCTTCCCATTTTAATTTGACTAAGCTAACCTGATACAATTTGCATTTTTGTAAAGGCAGCAGACAGGACAGTTTATTCTTCGCATATCCCCTGCATGCAGTAACAGCAGTTAGTCGGTGTACTGACTAAGTCCTAAACAAAGTCTACTGGTTGCTAATACCACAGATTAAGTTTAGACGTGTGCCCGTGCGGTCTCACACAAATCAAACGGAGAGTTCAGTAATGTTACTATTATCTAGCAAGTTTATTTTCCTCCATATATCATACAGCGGCAATATCTTAACTTATAATACATGTAATCAAAACAACACACTCAATTGCTAACCACAAAAGCAAGACACTAGGCACACTCCAAAATCGTTTGCTTCCCAAAACAGCAACACCTGTGTCTGGGTTTCCTCCAAGTTAAATGACCTACCCGGGCTGACCTGAGATCAGCTGAACCACAAAGCACATACAGCCCCCTAGTGGCACAGGACAAAATTACATAGTATAATACAAAATTAATATGGCTCATACAGTGCTAGAGACATGATGAAAAAGCCTGTTTGAATTTTATCTTTATATTATCAGTCACCATTTAAGTATTCATAACATGTTACAAGTTACTTGATGTTTATGTTTAAGAAAATGCTAATGTATGTTCAAAGTTATATCTAGCATAAATGCAACAGTTGTAATGACAGTGGCCATGGTCAATGTGCATGCTAATGACCAATCACTATAGCATCTCTAACCTTACAATCCGTGTTTAGGAATGCCATTTCATTGTGCAATGTATCAGAGCAAATTGTGTCCAATACGTTTTGTTTACGTTCCATTTAAGCCTCATTTTCCAAATAATATTGTTTTCTTCATTGTTATTAAACATACAGGTGGGAACAGGCCGGTACATTAAACTGGGTAGTAATACTAAGTGCAATGGGAGTTACTGCAAGGAAGCAGGGCCTTCCAACCTCCTATAAAATGAGAATACGTGCTTTAAACAATTCTATCAAAGGGTCTAAACTTTCTACTGGGATTATAACCCAGTCAATAAAGTAAAAGACATGTCAGTGACTGTGTCTCTAGGTGTTTGGCGATGATGAAAGTGACTCTGTTGTTCTCTATAATCTCTGTGTAACAGTCATACATTTTACCTTGTTCTAGGGAGAATCAAAATAAATGACAGCACAACAAATCTAAGAGTTTATATGCTGATATGGAGGGTTATAAAATGGCCTCTTTTAAAAGTACAGAATGTTTATTTTTTTGAACAGTGTGCAATTTGAACAATGTCCTCCAATTAGTTATTCAACTGTAGTTATTCCACCTGACCACTCAGTGCTGCTGCTGAGGTGGATTTAGTAACAACAAACATTGCATGAAAATAAAGACTGAACATAACATTGTAAATAAAGTATCTACTTCTCCAAATGTCTGGAAGAAAAATACATTACTAAATATCTGAAATCTCAACGTCTCATGATGACTTAATATAGACAATGGATTACACTTTTGGAAATGTATTGTGACATTATAAATACAGAAGTGGGAACATTATTTTTAGATGACAGAGGTACTGAGGTTTTAAGATCAACCACCTCCACCTATTATATAGCAGTGCTACACCACCATCTCAAACTAAGACCGTGCTATACTATTAGAAACTCACAGTAATAAAGAAGATGAACACTTTCAGACTTCTGAATCATCACAAACACAACTGAATATGTCTAAAAGGTTCTAATTTTATTTATCAGATAATCTGTAAATTACATTAGATTCACACATATTACTTGGGTTGCAAATCAGAGCAGATCTTTAAATGTCCAACCTCATTGAAACAATTAGTGAAGAAGTTACAGCACCTTTAGTGTGTGAATTAACCTGCCTTGTCATAGAAGCTGAGTGTGAAGCATTTTTCTACAGCTGCTACAAACTCAGCTAAAGTGTTGGGCCAATAAAACTTATTAACCTAATATGTATATTCTGTTTGCCAATGTACATTTAGCACATTATTGTTTACCAACTACATGCAAAGGATTTCAGACTGTTAGAGACAGTTGAGGTTACAAAACAACAACCATGGTGACACTAGACTGGAGGCGTACCACACAATTGTACTACGGCTTTCTAGTTACCATCCAACGAGACAGGAAGGAGAGAAGAGGGTCTTGGTATGGATTTTACAAATGTACTCATAGATCTGATAGACTAATGAAAAAAAGAAACAATGAAAGTAAGACAGAGTATGTATTTTAAATACCTGTCACACACACAGACTGAAACTTCTGTCTCAAACCACACTGGCCAGAGACTCTTTCACATCCTAAATGTTTCTGGTAAAATTGCTTCAGCTTCCTATTTTCCAATGCATTGAACACAAGATCCTCATACTTACATACAAAGCCCCATAAACTATTGCCCCTGCCTATCTCTCCGACCTTCCTTATTAACCTACACACACACGCACACCCTGTTCCGGTACTGCGGGCTACCTCATAATTCACAAGTCCAATCTTAAAGGCTTTGGTGACAGGACATTCTGGAACTCTCGCCAACATCATCCGTGACTCTGAGACTATCACCCACCTTCATGAAATGCCTGAAACCTCATCTGTTCAGAATGGCCTACTCCTAGCCATACCAAATCACAATTTTCTCATTGTATTTCATTTGTTTGTTTCTGTTCATTGTTCTTTTTTGTAAAGCAAGTTCTAGTAAAGCACTATACAAATATGATGTAATATCATGAATATTAAATGCGTATACTCAGTACACAGTAACATTATTAAGTTATTTAGTTGAAATCGGGACTAGTTGACAATTGGTTGACTTCTAACTAAATAACTTTGTAAATGTTTTACAAGACACAGGTGCAAATGATTCATTCAAAGGTCATTGGCACAAGGTCAGGGAAGTTCTTAGAATTTCCAGGATCACAGAGTGTTTAAGGACTGTCGTAATTAAAAGTACAGTTTGCTATTTGTTTTATAATGGGGATTATCTTTTCATCAAAGTTAGATCATGCATTTATCACAGCTGAAGTGAAGACCCATCTCACTAGTTGAACATTGCTTTTCAGTTAGTTTTGCAGCTGAAACAAAAATACATTTAGGAATAGATGTGTCTGCCTCAATTAGATTAGGGAAATAGTCTGCTAGAAACTGTCTGGAGGGGGTTACCCTGATGCCCACACCATGACAGCACCTTCACCATGATGCCCATACCATGACAGTACCTTCACCATGATGCCTAAAACATGACAGTACCTTCACCACGATGCCTATAACATGACAGTACCTTCACCACGATGCCCTTACCATGACAGTACCTTCAACACGATGCCCATACCATGACAGTACCTTCACCATGAGGCCCATAACATGACAGTACCTTCACCATGATGCCTTTAACATGACAGTACCTTCACCACGATGCCTATAACATGACAGTACCTTCACCACGATGCCCACACCATGACAGCACCTTCACCACGAAGCCCACACCATGACAGCACCTTCACCATGATGCCCATACCATGACAGTACCTTCACCATGATGCCTAAAACATGACAGTACCTTCACCACGATGCCTATAACATGACAGTACCTTCACCACGATGCCCTTACCATGACAGTACCTTCAACACGATGCCCATACCATGACAGTACCTTCACCATGATGCCCATACCATGACAGTACCTTCACCATGATGCCCACACCATGACAGTACCTTCACCATGACAGTACCTTCACCATGATGCCCATAACATGACAGTACCTTCACCATGATGCCCATACCATGACAGTACCTTCACCACGATGCCCATAGCATGACAGTACCTTCACCATGATGCCCATACCATGACACTACCTTCACAATGATGCCCATAACATGACAGTAAAATTGTAAATTGCACTAACCTGCATGTTAAAGTGACCTCAATATCAGCCAAAACAATCTCAGCAAATGTGTGTAAAACGTCTATATTTTCTATGTTTTATACAGCCAAAACAACCTGGGGTCAAATTGACCCCAAGGAACAGCGATATGTTCAAAATGCATACAGGACATTGAAAATATATCATAATGTTAATTTTATGTTTAACCAGTTGTCCCCATTAAACTAGAAAATTTAACTAAAAGTCATTCAATATGAAGCAAAAAAAATGATGTCAAGCACTTTTTTTTAGAGATGTTAAACATTGAATGGGGTCAAATTGACCCCAAGGATAACAGGAGAGTTAAGATTCAAATAATATTTATTTGAAAATCCTTCACTCACCAAGATTAGGCTACATGTTTTAGTGTAGGATAAGTATGTAATCCCCAGTATATGGGTTCAGCCAGTCCTGCGCTCTAATGGTGTGTCCAGCAGCACTGATTGGCCACTGGCAGGTGTTGAACAGCTTAGATCAACATGCCTTTACAGCCACAAATTCACATTTTGCTGTCATATTTTAAGAGACTGTCTATCTTTTTGTTTTGGCATAACCCACCGGCTCATTATTTTCATTAAAAGTGAGATTTCAATCTTTTTGCCGGTGCAACCAAATGTAATCGCCACATAGGCGATTGTACGTGAGCTGTATCGTTCAGTTTCGTTCCGACAAACGGGGCACTACATTTTCTTTTGTTCAATATGTTCAACGTTAATAAAAGGTATCCAAGCAAAAAGTTCTCCACGCATTATTCTGCAGTTAATGAGAAAAGTGTAATTTATTGGCGCACTATATTGACTGCGTATTGAGACATAAAACCGTTGAGCTAGATTTTCAACCAATCAGCATCGACATTGCAAGTAGTTCAGAGGCAAAATCCATCAACAAGCCAACACGTTCTGCCTAAATTGTGCAGTTTGTAAAATGTTTGATCGGTTTATCACAAGTTGGGGCAATCCGAGACAGAAAATGCAGGTATGTTTAACTTACTCACTTGAATTGAATGTTATGCAAGCTAATATATTGCCAACTGGGTTTATAATTAATTTACTCTTCATATGTTTAATAGGACTTCTTCGTGAGGCAGCTGAAATGAAATCAGATGAGAGCATTCTGACACACATTCGTGGCATCATAGTTCAACAAGCTATGCGAGGTCCTTCTGGTATGACAATGCCATGGCCACCACTGTCAACAGATCTGAATATTGATGCAGCTGATACCATGGTACCTGTGGAGTTGTAGATCTGATTGCCTGGTCTGCTGGAGCATCAGATGATCCTGTGTTTGATAAGAAAGTACAGTTGCCTGAGGATACCAACAGGAGATTACTGTCCATCTGCAAAGACATAGTATACCTGGCATCAAGTGGTAAAAAGCCGACACCTAAATCCCTTGCATTAGGACTGACCGTTAGGCACTTAACAGGCTCTTCCCAATTGTTAGATATTCTGAGCAGACTTGGACACTGCATGTCAACATCAAGTACCATTGGTCCCAGTCCAGACGGCTTTGGATGGATTGTCAAGGATGGTGATCTCACCATATCATGGATTACTAAAGATCCAGCTCCTCCACATATTTTGGGGTCACTCCACTGTGGGTGTAAGTCTGGTACTTGTACAGGTGGAAGGTGCTCATGCCACAAGGCTGACCTGGCCTGCACTGACCTATGTAAATGTGTTCATTGTGACAATGTGAGATTAACTGAGGATAGTGTTTCATGTGAATCTGATAGTGAGGACAGTGATCTTGATATTTAGTGATGTGTATATGGTAATAAAATTAATATAGGACATATATATTTAATATAAATAAATCAATTAAATCTTGTTTACAATAATCATTCCTGTGAATATGTACATGTAGTGCAGTTACTGCTTGTGTATGCGAATTGACAATTCACCATTAAATGTGTTATTTGAAAAGTGTTTTTTTTTAAGTGTTTATATGTGTATATATATATATATTTTATATATTTTGGTTATTCAGATTTTACCTAAAATTTTACCTTTCAATCGGAAAAACATGAGAAGTAATTGGGATGTTAATGCTACAGTAGAAGTTTTTTTAATAATCTTACCATGTTTACTGTCGCTAGATAGCAACAAGGTATATCACACATTTCAGACTGGTTTATTTTGTACTTCAAGTGGTAATTCGGCATTTTTTGGTAATTCCCTATTTTTACCCTTTTTTCAAAATGGGTACCTTTAGCATACTTTTTCTCAAAAACTGCAAGGTTGTGTGCGGAGAACTTTTTCTTAAGGAATCTCAATATATTTCTGATGTTAAATATAAAAAAATTAGGTAGTGCCCCACTTGGTGGAACGAAACCCTATTTCTAAGCCTCTTTTAAGCTACAGACAGCGGCCTAACAGTCCTGCCTGCGTTTCACCTCCTCAGCATCCATTCTTACGCTAAATGAAACGCATCACCTGACCACTCATTCACCGGGTAACCCGGGGCGCAAGAGACCGAGTTCGGCAAAGATCTTCAGCTCTAGTGTGGATGTTCTGCCCTGCAATATGTTTAGGTTTGCTGTTACCTCATGCACTAATATCTGGATTTCATCTTCCGAAAATCTAAGCTTGCGCTTTCTCTTTCCCGTAGTATGATCCATGGTAAATACATGCAGCACCTGCTAGTCTTAGTAAATCAGGCCCATTGTGTTTCATTGCATTCATTCACTTTTGCTCAATTTTATGCAGGGTGCCAATACTACTTTGGTTAATTCGGGACTGTGTGTTACAGTACATTCAAAATCAGTATTTACTTATTGTAGACAATTTTGAGTTAACATAAAATGACATGAATATCCTTGTATGTTCACAAATTCATGGCGATTAAACACTTTTCTGATTCTGATGATTTTCAAATAATAATTGCCTACTGAAACAATAATCAATTAATAATAATTGATACATAAACAATATTAGCCATTGTAAAGTATATATAATACATTTTGTGTGTTTACAATGTATGTTGTGTGAAAAGAGCCGTAACTTACATAGACTAATATAGACTGCAAATTAATATTGTTCACCGAAATGTAACGTGATATTATCACACTGATAATTTTCAATTAAACCAAATTAATTTAGACGTATTGCAGACTATAATATTGAGGTAACTGCTCAATTTCCTGACATGAATATTGTCCTGTCGCGTCGCCATCGAAGCATCAAGGTAAATCAATAATAATAACTTTTCATATGAAGGTGAAACGCTCTATGCGTTTAGTATTGATTGTGAGTTGTACCTCGTCATTGATTTGAACGGGAATTGCATTCTTATTACCAACATTTAGTTGAGATATTTTAAGTATATAGTAGTTGGATGGTATATAATCTCATTTTAGACAATAGTCAAATGAACAACGTGAACTGACTATTTATGAAACCAGGACAGCGGGTGAGCGACTGTCGGTGACTGGGGTTTTGAGACTCACTGAGCCTCACCGGCAAAAGCATAAATGTGACAATGGGCATTTTTACATCTCTAATAAACTGGCATAAATTAACACTGTGTGCAGTGTCCTGGTGCAGCGGTTTAGTTTGTTGTGTGCTGTGTGCCGACTGTGGACAGGAACAAATATAAATAATAAATATAAACCGATTTGTTTATCGGGAAACAGTAGAATAGCCGACCATGGCCAATACAAACTTTTCTATAACCGTGTTTCATTGTCTATTCTTGTTGATGGCTGATGTGGCTGTGGAGAACAATGTTGGTGATAATTGGGATGATTCTTATGTTAATGACGCCGGTGGGTGTGCTTCAGAGTATGAAGTAGACTCAATTTCAGAGCCAGACTCTGAATGTGTCTGCTTTTATAATCAAAATCCAGATAGCGCATGATGTCTCATTGTGCTTCGGGGTGTTTCTGTGAAACCCTTTTACTCGCGCACGCGTTAAGGCCTCAATATGCTTCTGCGTCAACTCCACGCTGTCACTCCTACGGCGTCGTGGCCGTTTTATGGTTCTGCATCGGGTTGCGTTGCATTTCACCGCCAGAACGCTTGGGGGGTGTGGGGTTCCCGAATCTCTTTGCTAGTTTGTTTTGGTTCCGTGCACCCTTTCCGCTTTTTCATATCTGACAATGGCGAGCGAAAGAGAGAGAATGTTGATGCAGCTGGAGCTAATCGACGTTGAACAACAAACGATTTTATTGCAAATGTTTAATCGCAGAAGAAAAAAAGAGGCGTCAGTGAAGGTGGTCTGTACGACCAGTGCACGAAGACAGAGGAAGGATTGGCAAATTTGTCTGCGAGGGTGCGCCTTCGATTCGACGCAGAAGCATAAAACAGGCTTTAGACTCCTTGGTCCGTTGTAAGAAACAGGAGAAACAAACGACACCCCTTCCGGGATAAGACCATGTTATTGAGTAGGGGGACTCAAATATATTGGAGCTTGTTACCAGAATTTAACAACGTAGTTAGAAGAAATGTATTACCATTCTATACAATTAAATATGAATATATTATTTAAGACAGTTTTGACGACTGTGGTGGAAAGACATTTTTTAGGATGGCAGCAGCCACACATTGCCACCCCGGTGGTTTTGCCACTGGTCAAGATTGTTTTCACTACGTCTGTGTTAAACTGCTTAGGAAGAGTTGACATGTCTGTCTTTAGGATGCATTTACATTTGAATAGGCGCTCAATTTCGAGTCCTTCAAACCCCCTCCACCCAGATCTTAAAACTGAGTATGCGAAATGTTAGCTTGAACGCAATATATGATTAAGACAATCTAAATGCAATAGTCTATTAACTTACAGCCAACGTAAATTCAGTGCACATATATTACATTCAAGTTGTTATTCAACGTAATCGCGGTTCTTACAATAGTTCTCAGGAAATTAGATTTCATTAGTAGACCTATCTCACTTTTCCAGAAAAATACATTCATGTAGAACTTTTGCACATATCAGCTGTGGTTAAAACAATACGAAAACCAAGAGTGCAGCGTTTTGCCACTGTAAATGGATATGAAAACCCATATGAAGAGCGCAGGGTGCTGCCACTGTAAATACGAAAACCCATATGAAGAGCGCAGGGTGCTGCCACTGTAAATACGAAAACCCATATGAAGAGCACAGGGTGCTGCCACTGTAAATACGAAAACCCATATGAAGAGTGCAGGGTGCTGCCACTGTAAATACGAAAACCCATATGAAGAGTGCAGGGTGCTGCCACTGTAAATACGAAAACCCATATGAAGAGTGCAGGGTGCTGCCATTGAAATTATGAATTTGATACAATACGTTCAAGCCAATGGCTGGTAGATACATTTCACCAGTAACGTAATCGCGTGTTCCTACAATAGTTCCCAGGAAACGTAATTGTTGAGATAGGGTTGCAACATATAGAGTTAGTGTTAACTGGGCCAAAATGAATGAGTTACATGAACGTGCCTCTCCAAATGGCATGGATTATCCGATTGTCCCCAACCACGTTCTTTACAGGCTGAGTTTCAGTCAAGAATTTGCTCAATCATGCCGGCTTTATGCTGTGACGTTTACCAATATTCTCATTCATGTTAATTTTTGTTCATTAAAAATTGTGTGGAATTATGGCACCATAAAGGCCTCAATATATCTGCTTGTCGTATGTGCATATTTGTCGTAACAGATTTTAGTGTGGCTAATCTGATATCCAATGTGGCCAACCCTTCTGAACGGTTGATTTTCTGTGAATTAGTCCTTTGCGTAAAGGATAAAGTAATTAACTAGATAATCAAGTGAGCTATCCACAGGATTAATGTAATGACATACAATGTCTTTAACCACTTCTTGACAGGGCCCCTGACCATAATTTCCGCCTAAATGACCCACCCCAATCTAAATGGATATTGCTCTGGAACAGAACCATGTAAGAAATACTTGTTAAAGGGTATTTAAAGAAAACAGTCTGAATTTTGTGGAAGTGTTAAATTAATTAAGGATAATGTAACACACATCTGGAATGAGCTAAAAAAAAACTTTTCTTTTCTTTTTTTATCTTTCAGTGATTTTGAAAATGTATATCTCCTGGATGTCTGAAAACAGCTTTATGCCATGCTTTGTTTCAAGTCTCTATCTCAATTAACGACCGAGATACAGCTATTTTACTGAGAGGTGGTCTTTTTTCCATTCAGTCTAGTGAAGTGCATCATTTCCTACACTGTCAGTTTTCTATATAGACGAATGGGAGCAAAGCCCTATGGGAAATTAAGTCTTTACCTTCGATCAGGAATGTTTTCATCATGGAGACTACAGTTTTAAGTGAAACAGATCGTGTTACATGTTGGAAATGTCTGGTCTCGCCTGAAAGTGGAATATTATGGATTACTATGGATCATAAACTATGCTAATAATATCCCTGGGAATATAGGAAATGAAAAACAATCAACTTTGACTGATGTAAGTAGAATATTATCGTATTTTATCGCTTTGGTTAAAAAGGGTTTACAACAATGATGACGTCATCGGCGCCATTAGCAGTCCTTTCAATTGCTAATATAACTGTTTGTGTTTTAGCTATTTTAAAATGGAAAACATTGTTAGAAAGGGGAGACACTTCATGCACTATATAAGCATGTAGTATATTATTAAATGGCCGTTTTTGAATTTGCGATCTTTGTGTAGAGGTTGTAATGGTTGTTTAGGGCAGGGGTTCCCAAACTTTTCCATGACAAGGCCCCCCAAAGACCACCAGGTTTTGGCCAAGGCCCCCATTTTGCAGGATGTGTAATTGAACCCATAGACAATAATATGGTGTTTGATACCGGCCAATCAGAAAGGTTAGCATTAAAAGTGTAATTTTCACATTTGCGACAAATTATTATATAGCTATTTCATAACAATACTCATAATAATATAAAGATATTTACTGTTTAAAACTTTTAAAAAAATCTTCCAGCTTGCTGCAGTATCTTATACATCCCCCAGTGGTTGTATGTGCAACAAGCGCCATTAGTAACGCCAGAGTCTCCAGGTCGATTGTTGAGTATCGAGTCTGACACTTGTCGGACTTCGGCAAGAAGTATCAAACGGGGTGGTCCACCGCTCAAACACAGTTTTCAGGGTACTCACGTGGTCCAGCCAGGTGGATGAATAAATGACCAAATCATCCAGGTAAGCACAACAGTCAGGAACGTCAGCCAAAACTATATTGACTAAAGGCTGAAATGTAGCTGGAGCATTTCGAATGCCAAAGGCCATGACTGTATACTGCAAAAAACGGTCAGGTGTTAGAGATCTCTGAAGCCTGCCAATTTTCTTTTAATAAGTCCAGTTTAGTTACAAACGCAGCTGATCCGATGGTATCCACACTATCATCAATCATCAATACGGGGCAAAGGAAAAGAATCAGGCACTGTGACAGCATTTACCTTTCTGTAGTCTGTGCAGAACCTCTGAGTTCCATCAGGTTTTGGAACCAACAAATGCGGTGAACTCCAATGACTGAAAATGCGGGTAGCTAACCCATTCTCCGACAGATAGGCCACCTCTTGCTTCAGTAATGCCCTCTTGGTTAAGTTTACCCGATAAGGGTGCTGTTTTATTGATGCCGAATCTCCCACATTGATGTCGTGCTCCAGCACCGTGGTACGAGTTGGAACATCACTAAAAATAGCAGGGCAGTTACAGACAATGTCCATCGTTAGTCCACTATTGGCCAGCCCTAAACACAACTTACCTCACTGCTACAAAACCAGGGTTGCCAACTCTCACGCATCTGGCGTGAGTCTCCCGCTTTAAGCATCAATCTCACGCTATCACGCACAAGCAAGAAATGTCACGCCAAAATCTAAATTCTCCCCTTTCAATCCGCTAATTTTCTGTTAATGACAGACTAGACTAGACCACATCGTATTAACAGGAGAGGAGGTTAAAGCCCTCAGCTGTAACATATTCTGTCTACAACGTTCTCATTGCAATATTCTCTGATTGTTGATTCGCTGAAACCTTGAACCTGTTACGTCACCGGATACGTCAGTGGCGTGTGAAAAGTTCAGAGATATGGTTAGGAGCCCGACCCAACTGATGCGCGATTAAAAGTTTGCATGACAATTAAGGTAAGCAGATAATAAAATTGTGTGCCTTGTCACTACAGCATTGCCTTAGCAGACTCTGTGTGCGGAGAGTTAAACTTTAGTTGCAAACGTTGTCTGACGTGCGTTATGTGGGCTAGCTGATAGCTTAATAAAAATAGGCTCATGGTAGAAATTACGTTTTGTTTGATGAGCTGCTGAGCCATTTCAAAGATGGACATGGAGAGAAAAGTCAATAGCTTCAGCAGGTAAGCTTGTCACATAATTTATTATATTCAGTTGTTGTTCTTTTTTTTGTTGCAAAAATACATATGTTACCTTAGGCTACCCTATTCATTAAAATATGGACAGTGTTCCCTATACCTGATACCCCACCACAACTCAACATGTCTTACCAATGTTAGCACAGGAACATCTAGGCATGTAATTAATGAAGATGTATACTGTGTTATGATTAGGCTAGCATGGCATTTTAAAGCTGCAGGTTTTAACAGCCTACCTTTTAGATAGAGGAAAGAGTGGAGGAGGAGGAGGAGAAGGAGGATGATGAGGACGATGAGGAGGAGGAGGAGGAGGAGCAGAAGGAAGATGCTAGCAAAGAGCATTCTATCCAGCAGAAAAGAAAAGCAAAGTCTGTGTACAACTCAAAATGTATCAGGGTCTGGTGTAAAGAATGGCCTTTCATAAAACCAGGCACGACTGAATTTCACTTTTGGTGTGAAATCTGCCGGCATGAGTTAGAGTGCAGGCACCAGGGCAGATGTGCAGCGGCATATCACCAGGGAGAGCCACATCAAAAAACTAAAAGTTATTGACAGCACCAAAATAATTGATAGATTTGTTTATTTGAAGGCTGAAGAAATGAATCTGGACACCCAGGTGATAATTTGAATGCAATCTCTTAATGCGTGTGCTTTATTTATGCATATTCTACTACACATGTAAACTCATAATTGCTTTACAGGCTAGAAGGGCAGAGGTCAAAGTGGCAGTGACCCTGGTCAGCCACAACATCCCATTAGCTTTCACAGATCACCTCAGCCGCTATTCAAAGAATGCTTCCCCGATTCTAGAATTGCCAAGAAATATGGTTCTGCCAGAACAAAAACATCAACCATCATTCTATTATTATTTTGCCCAAATCAGGGTTTATACGCAGTAAACAAGGACTGAAATATTTTTGATTTAGGGTTAGGTTCACCAAACATTTCCTCTGCACGCTCATGTTCTAGAATTTTACAGAGTCTCACTCCAGCCGGAGTCCCAAAGTTGGCAACCCTGTACAAAACACCTCAAGTGGCTCATGTTGAGGACTGGGGAATGCAACTGCCCAAGGGCACCCATTGGGTGATGAGGTATGAGTGATAGTGTGTGCAACAACTTAACAAGCAGGCCACAACTGGAATAGCCGTTACCCAGAACGTATTGTTTATTTTACTAGAATTTAAATAATAATACACCACAATTACATACAGGAGGGGAGGACAAGAGAACAATGGGAATGTAGGAGTAGGACAATGCCAGCAGTCTGTAAAACCAAAGAAATCATATATAAAAGACCCTGACTTTCCCTACCTCAGTCTGACCACTATTGGCCAGACCTAAGCACAACTTACCTCACTGCTACAAAACACTAGAGAACAGCCACTGGCTTCTAAACTAGTGTGTATAACAATGGGTTACCTACGGGTGTATGTAAACCCCAGGGTATCTTACCTAGCCCCACTCCACAGGATACGGGTTACACAAACACTGCAGGCTATTACAAAACATTCCATAAACAACTCCTAGTCAAACAAGAATCCTCCTTACTCCCTCGACCAAACAAACTACACATTTATATTGGGCGATGAGCCACTGCCACGCCCACCTCGCCAGCAGCAACTCACCACACCTGGGAAGAATTAAGGACAAACAAGGAGACTCAACAACATGGGGAAAATACACATACCAGCTCCACCAATTGAATATGTAACAAGCACCAATTGTCTATTAATAGAAGGTCCTTATTAGGTTTAGGGATAAGAGATATAATGCCCTGCTTCATGGTATCTGCCATCTCCTTTTGGTCAATGCATTCTTTGTACATACAGGTCAAGGGACGTCTAATAAGTTCCCAAAAGTGTACATAGAACTCCACCGATAAACCGTCACCTCCTGGGGATTTTCCTTAATTGAAAACAATGCATCCTTAATTTCAGTAGCTGACAGATCAGTGTCACACATAGATTTAAATTATTCTGAGATTGAGGGGATTGTAAGAAACTGCCTCTGTCCCTCTTCATGCCAGGGTTGACACTCCCCCTGCCACCTCGGAGTGGGTATTCATCAAGGACAATGTCTTTCACCTGTGTTTGTCCTCACCTGTTTTGTTTCTAGTTTGTTAGTGTCTGCATATAGTTTGGTCTGTGTCAGTTTGTCAGTGTCGGTAATTGTTTTAGGTACGTTGGGTTCTGGGTCTTGTCGGTGTGTCCTGTCTGTGTTTCTTGTCGGTATGCATGTCACTTTGTTTGTAAGAGGTTCTCCTTATTCGTTCTTGTGTTTTGTTCAGGGGTTTGGTTGGCATATGTTGGATGGTTCTGTCGTTGATGTCTGTCTCCTTGTCTGGGTTTTATGTCTGTACTCTGTTGGGGGGTTTTCTGTGTTATGCTGGGTTTGGTGCTTATTTGAGTTGCGTGTCATGTAGTGTTTGCTGTTTTCCGTTTTTAAGAGGTCTGATCCTTGGTTGTGTTTTCTGTTTCAGTTCCAGTATTTTGTTTTCAGTTCCTGTCTTGCCTGAATAGCTAATAACACGTCAAATTGAAAGTATTCTCTGCACCTGTGTCTATCTCCCATCATCTGGCAAAGCCAGATCGGGACAGGAATATTGCTGCGACTGTTTTCCAGGAAATTTGCACAGTCATCGGGGTTAAATTTAGATTCATATAGTTTACTATAAAAATCAGTGACAAACTCAGAGATAAGCTTAGGGTCTTTTGAGGACTCTCCATTGATAGTAAGTGCAGTCAAAGACTTCTTCTTAACGTTTCTCTTCTCCAGGGCAAAAAAAATACTTGTGTTTCTCTCCCCCTCTTCTAGCCATCTTGCTCAAGACCTGATAAACGCTCCTTTTTCCATTTCTAAAAACATTTCATCTGGCTCTAGTCAGAGGTCCTTTCATTTTAGTTTGTCTTTCATTATAATAATATTATAGTTAGTAAATTATAGTTAGTAAAAGGTTGAGTTTATTAATCAACTCACTCTTGCACCCACTATCTTCTTATGTTCCTTACTTCTTTTGATAGCAAGTTATCTAACTTTATATTTAAAGAATTCTCATTTTTTCTTATATTCAAAGTTCGATCACAAAGTATTTGTTCTGCTAGATTCTTAATAGAATTATTAAACAAATCATCAGAGTTCTTGAAATTCCAATACCCTCGCATTCCACAGGACTTCTGGGTGGCACCTAGTTTTAAAATCTGCTTTTGGTGTGATAATGGGGCATACAAGTGATTAACTTCCGTCACAAATTGGAGGGTGGTGGAGGAAATTAAAAATAGATCAACCCTCGATTTCAAAGTCAGACTTCTATTACACCATGTGAAATATGTCGCGCTAGGGTTAAAGAAACGCCATGCATCAGTCAAAGAAAGGTTCGAACATAGCAAAGAGACAAGGTTATTCCCCTGTGAAATCGGAGTAGCCTAGGGGGAATCTATCTTTTATGTCGTCCGGGCATGCACTAAAGTCCCCACAAAAAATTATATATGCACCTTGGTACGGATATGCATTCCAGACCGGGTATAGGCGGCCCCCACACACCCGCCTATAGCCACTTGCTGCTTCCAGTAGTGGTTGGTTCATTCCGTCACGGTTTGGGGATGTTGGAAGCAGGTGCAAATGGATGACAGATGGAAAGTTGCAGGGATTGGACTAAATACTAATTTAATGTAAATGAAAACCAAACTGAAAACTACACACATTGTGCTGGAAAAAACAAACAACTGCACGTGGGCCAATAACAAAACACAAAACTGAGCATAGAACTAGGCAGAACATAAACCACTTGGCACAGGTACAGGGAAATTATCACAAGAGACAGACTTACATGGGGACCGGAACAGGAAACCGTGAACCAATAAACACGAGACACTGGGGAGCTTATATACAGACATAACGAGGACTAACAAGCAACAGCTGAACAAGGGGGAATAATTAGGGACAAAACCATATACAAGAAACAACCACTAGAGGGAGACAGAACATACATACAGAACAGGGACACAACACAAACCCTTACAGGATGAGCATGCACAGCACTTCTTAGCTAAGCTAAACTATATTTCTAAGTTATAAATCTAGGTACACGTCACCTCTGCAGAGTCAATTTTTTTCCATTAATGAAGAAAAATGGGCCGCAGAAGGAGGCCTTCTTTCCCTCATCCCTTGCTTTCTTCACCAATGGCCAAAGTTTCTCTCGCAGCATTATCCTTTGGGGACAGTGCCTCTGTGATCCTCAGGTTGTTGTCGAGGAGAAACTTCGAACCCTTCGCCTCCCTCCATACAGCATCACGGGGAAGTCGCAGTGCAAACATGATAATTAGAGATCTCTTCGAGCCGTCTTGTCGTCTTGGCTCAATGCGATGGACGATGTCGACCCCTTTCTTGAGCTTGAGAATGAATCTCGTTTTTCAATCCTTCCTTAGTTTGCTTCTGCTGCTTTACCTCCATCCTAAGTTGTTGCACTGTAGATGTGAGTTTCTCCATTTGCTTGGACGTCGACACCATGGTTTTTTCAATGCTAGAAATTTTCTGAAAAGTCTCGTCATGTTTTTCGGCTAGCTCCCGGATAGCTTCTACAATTTCTACGTTTTCTCTGCTATCTGACTTCACTCTCTTCGTGGGCGGTTTCACCGGAGTATCTGGGAGTGGACTCGCGAGGCAGCCAGTTCCGGAACCCAGGGTAGCATCGATAGAGTTAACACTATCCATTGAATCAAGACCATTTGGTCCGACATCTTTGCTAGCGCCCTCCTTGCATGACAATCCATGTGTGATGCTAGCCCCCCCCCCCGTCATCGTAGTAAGCGTTGTTGAGACTTGTTTGTATTTTCCCTTCCCCATCCAAGTTCGTGTTATCTACTCATATACAAGACGTTTTTTATGTATTGCCCTATATTAACATCATATAAGTTGCCTTAGTTGTTCAATCACAGAACCTCGGAAATTACCGGACAGAGCGAAAACAAGCCCACCTACATTGCCATCTTGGCTCCATCAATAACAGTCAGATTACCCCATCTGTCTATCTGAACGTGTAGGAGCTGATTGCGTCACTCACTAGACAGAATGGAAAAAAGACCAGGGGCCTCATGTAAAAACTTTGCGTACGATTTGCGTCAGACGATTTTGCTGATGCTGTGACACAAATTATTTGGACGTTGATCGAATGAAAATGTTTTCGATTCATGAAAGTTTTCTTGCTGTCTGAATATGCGTTCCCTCCGAATCCTTCTGTTTGCCATATCTTCTAACTGTGCAAGATCAGCCATTGTGCATCATTTCGCATTGTGAGGACATGTTTATCCATTTGATTGTATTTCATAAGTTACAGGTGTCGGTATTTATGTAATTGGAAATGGGAAATAGTTCTGCGCAAATAAAATGTGTTGCACCTTTCAAAAAGGTTAAGACATGCTTCACGATGAAACACGTTTAAAATAGAACCAACTAAAGGCATATACATGAACACTATGATTCTGTAGCTGATAATGACATGACATCTATACAATGAAATACACTTTCCCCGGTGGACAATAAAGATCTATCTATATTTATATATATCCATCCATCCATCTACCCATCAAACCCATCTATCCGCTCCGTCAGACGGAGACATCAACAAGAATATCAGTTTCATACATGATTTTGTTCTGTTCGCGGTATTATTTATGAGGATGAATTGCACACATTGACAATATAATTACATTAAATACCCTTTACCAAATATTCCTACATGGTTCTGTTCCAGAGCAATATCCATTTAGATTGGGGTGGCTCAGGCGGAAATTGAGGTCAGTGGCCCTGTCAAGAAGTGGTTAAACATTAACATATTTAAGTTATTTTTTTAAAATATATATTCATTTTAATTGACGTTATATCTTGTTTTACATATCTTGTTTTATATCTTTTATTTTTTTTGCAGGCTGTTGATTGGCTGTTTCTTGGCGCAGAGTTTCTCAAAGTACAGCATCTTTAATCTAAGTCAGGAAAACAGGAATCACAACAGAACACTTAGAGCAAAGAACAAAACAAAGTATTACACAGATAGCCTTCATACACAAAACAATGAACCAACCCTGGCTGACACAAAAGACCCAAACTAAATACAAGCACTAATGAGGGTGAACTGAAAACAGGTGTGTAGAAACTCAGGTATACAACATGATTAACTAACGAGAAAGAATACCATACAAAGAAACCTAAGGACCAAAAGGGGTCAGAACAGGACAAGAATAACATCATCACATGTTTGGATGTTTTGTTTAATTCTGCATTTTCTGTTTCTGTATCCTTAGCTGTACATCTGCTGTAGGCACACCCCGTTCAGTGAGAAAAGCAAAAACACACACACGCCTTACTCAATTACTATAAATTATATTTTCAATATCCATTTGACATAGTACTAAGCAATAGGATTTCATTGTAATACAAAAAAACGACCCTTTCCAAGACCGAGCATATCAAGTCTAAGCCAGGACAAAGAATAAAAGCAAAGCAAGACTGGACCGGGTGAAAACAGAAACCAGAATGAAGTCCAAATCAAAACAGTGTGAATATGTATAAAACTTTTTTTTTAAATGGCAGCTAGTGGGAGTTTAATTTGTGCAACAGACTAACTGAAGCCTTTTTGATTTACCATTAGGTTACATTAGCTGCATTTACAAAAATAACCCAATTCAGGTATACACTGTATATTATATAGACATATAGCTTATACATAAGTAACTGACATGTTTGGTCAAATTGTAATAATATCAGAAATGAGTGATCCTTTACCCAACATATACTTTTGCTATAAATGAGTAAAGACATGATCTCCAGCATAAAACACTCGGGTGCATGTGGACATATTTCTCTCCAAATAAACCAGTCGAGGTGAAGTCAAGCAGCAAAAGGCAGGTTTAGACATGTAGAGTTTTCTACTTTATTACAAGGACATGAATACATTTTGGAAAGAAGTCTAGCATAGGAATGTGAACACAAATAAAGCACAAACGCAAAATGACAAAGAGTTTTGAGGCATTATCCACCAGGGGAGAGAAAACAGTCAGATATTGTGCAGGTTTTTAACACAGTGTTTTAAACTTTTTTGAGGGGACATAGATCAGTTCTTTTAAAGAGATATACTATATTTGAATGTATAGCAAAGTACCTACATGTATCTGTTACCTGTCATGTATGGTGTTGGTATTGTGTTGTTTGTTTTACATTGTTCTAGTTCAGTTATATTTGTTTAAGTGGAAATGTCTATTTTTTTGTTCATCAAATGTTTTAAACGTTGTTGCAATTTGTTGTACATAATAATAAATAATAAATAATATATATATATATATATATATATATAATATATATATATATAATGAATGATGAATGATAATTAAAAAAAACATGAATGAGTTTGTTGAAGGTCATTCCAAAAATGAAGTACCTGCCTGATTCTTGAGAGTTTGATGTAAAGTACATTTCAAATCAGGGGCCTATTCTCATAACATGGCAACAAGATTAATTATATATCTGTGTAATTATTGAGCTCCTTTTTTGTTTTATACCATGCTAAATGACATGACCTAAACTTCTCACCTACTAATGTCTGTGTCAAGACCTTGGGCAGAGGGCAAGAATGAGGGCAAGCGTAGAAAGGGTGCAAAAACAGCAAATCCAAGTCAGGAAATAGTTTTCTTTTGTTTTGGTATCATTGGGAGGAGCTACATCCAACCGTCCAACATAACTCTTTAACCTGTTTTAACGTTCAAACACATTTTTATGATGAATAGAGGACACTGCAACTGCCTGTTAATTTTGCTTATAATAATTTCTAATGGTGAGCTAATCACTATATTTCTATATAGTATATTGCAGGGGTGCTCACACTTTTTCAGCATGCGAGCTACTTATATAATGACCAAGTCAAAATGATCTACCTTCTACAAAAATGCAGCTTCAAAGCTTCACCCTTTTTCCTGCTTCACAAATTTTCTATGGGATTGAGATCAAGGCTTTGTGATGGCCACTCCAATACCTTGAACCATTTGCGTCCAAGCTTTAACTTTCTGGCTGATGTCTTTAGATGTTGCTTCAATATATCCACAATATATTCTTTTCTCATGATGTCATCTATTTTGTGAAGTGCACCAGTTCCTTCTGCAGCAAAACTGCCCCATAAAATTATACTACCACCGCCATATTTCACAGTTGGGATGGTGTTCTGAGGCTTCAACGCTTCGCCCTTTTTCCTCTAAATATATAGTTTATCATTATGGCCGAACAGTTAGATTTTTGTTTTGTCAGACCACAGGACATGTCTCCAGAACTTAAGATGTTTGTCCCCATGTGCAGTTGCAAACTGTAGTCTGGCATTTTTAAGGTGGTTTTGAAGTAATGGCTATCTTCTCCCAGAGTAACCTTTTAGCTCATGGTGGTACAGGACTTGTTTTACTGTGGATAATGACACTGTCTTACCAGTTTCAGCTAGCTTCTTCACAAAGTCTTTTGCTGTTGTCCTGGGATTGATTCGCACATTTCACACCAAAAAAGGTTCCTCTCTGGGACTTAGACTCCTTCCCCTTCCTGAGTGGTGTGATGGTTGTACATTCCCATGTTTTTTTATACTTGTGTATTATTGTCTGAACAGATGAATGTGGGACCTTCAGGTATCTGGAAATTGCACCTAAGGATGAGCCACACTTGTGGAGGTCCACAATTCTTTTCCTGATGTCTTGGTTGATTTCTCCTGATTTTACCATGATGTCAAATACAGGTGTGCCACCTATTAACTCAAACGGAATCAATTAACCTTTTATTTTTGTTTAAAGACACAATAAACTTCTGACTTTGATAAAAGTGACATTCTGCCTCGATTAATTCCGACCTTTAACAAAAGCAAAACATATGTTAATATGTATTGATCTAAAACAGAAAACCTTTACTCTGATTTAATGTATGACAGTAAAGAAATAAAAGTTGTTGTGTTTTTTTCTGAAGTGTATGTAAATATCTGTGTCAGGGATTGGTGTTGAGGGTGATGGAAGCACGAGCAAGCTCCACCGAACACAGAAGGCAGGGCGCAGGAATACGATTAAATAATAATTTATTGAAAACCAGCAAACTGAAAACTACACACAAACAAAGGCACGTGGGCCAATAACAACACATAAGACAGAACATAAAGAAACACTTAGAACGGCTAAAGGGAAACAGGACTACAAGAACCGGACAGGAAACAATGAACCAACCAACACAAGAGACACTGGGGAGCTTAAATACCAAACATAACGAGGACTAACAAGCAACAGCTGAGCACAGGCAGGACAATTAGTGATATTGGGGAAAACGGAAAAGTACTAGGACAAAAACAATAAGAACAACCATTAGAGGGAGACAAAACAAGCAAACATAACAAGGACCCAACACAAACCCTTACAATCTGTGTATGTAAAAAGCATTGTAAATATAAAAATGGATTTATATACACATATATAATGTGTGTGTGTGTGTGTGTGTATGAGAACGGTCAAATAGGAAAAATCACAGATGTAATTTCAGAGTGAATACGTAGAATAGACTATACTTAAAATCACTATTTTTTTTCCTTCTTGGACAACCAACCAATCACAGTTTTCAAAAGATTGTGACAAAATAGCAAAGGGGTCAGCCCCGCCTCCTCACTAAGATAAAAGTTTTTGTCTTTTCCTTGCTCAGAGTTGCTCTCAGATCGGTCCCGAATCGCTCTTAAGCTAAGACTCCTAAGTTTTTAGCTAAGATAAGAGTTTTCTGAGAGGATTCTTAGATTCTTTATGAATACAGGCCCTGGTTTCAACTGTTTATACTGTATGTAAAGTGGATATAAAACATCTACACACTCCTTTATAACCCCAGGTTTTTTTAAAGTGGAAAAACATTAGAAAAGGATAAATATTTCCCACCTTTAATGTGACCTATAACATTAATAATTCAATTGGAAAACAAACTAAAATATTCCAGACAAGTACAGTACCACGCATAGACCTTTCTAGAAGCAAGTGTTGCAACCAAAAAATCGGTGGAGTTGTCAGCTCACACAGATGGACAATGTGAGTGTGTGAGGATGGCTGATGCACCCTCGTCGGAGGGTGTCATATTTCTTTTCAAATATAAATGTAAACAATCTCACCAGCAGAGTTTATGATTGCTTCATTCAAACCCATGTCAGTTGGTCATTCAGCCAAGACAATGTTGATAGTACAAGTAAAGAGAGGGAAAATGAAACACATTTTCATCATGATTCAAGCGTACGGCATCTACCTGATCAAATTGCTAATGATCATTTCTAAAGGTGAGGTAGTAAGTTTTATGTTTTTATTATACAATCTATTTTTCTGCTTTTTTTCATTTGCACAACATTCTCAATACTGCAAATGTTTACATTGAAATGGTTTGCTTTCACAAGCGTTTAAAGCTGCTTATTTCACTGTTTATATATAGTAATTTGATAAATATCTGAATCTAAAAGTACTGAAGTATACATATACTAATGAAGTATACATATACTAATGTATACCTGATAGCATATGTATAGCATAACTAATATGTGAATGTTGTAGTGACACACATGTTTTTTATAGTCTATAGACATATAATAGTGATTGATTTATGTCTTGGCTATGAACTATATAGTATATTGAGATTTGATCAGTGAACATAGTTGGGGGAAGAATATATAGCCTTAACTCCTTATATTAACTGATGTCCACTAAATCTGTGGTTTGTTACTATAACTATTCAACATATGCTGAAGAATAGGGTTTACCAATACCTTTATTCATCACTTCTACATCTGTACTCCCTGTACTCTGTACTCTCTCTTCTGACCATTGTTAGTACTACACCCCTACACAGACTTGTATCTTAAAAAATATTGAAGTGTGTGTTTTGTGCAGAGGTGGGCAAACTAAAGCCTGCGGCCCGAATCCGGCGCTTGAGGCAATTCCATCTGGCACGTTTTTTTACGTTTCCATATTTACGTTTATTTAGGTTTGCATTTAACATTTTAACAATCTAAAAAACCAAGGCAGTGCACCATGTGGGTGGCCTCTGTAGACCATCTAAAAGTGGTTTGAGGTTAATCGGTCGATGCACAAAAAAAGCTATTGAGATTTGCAGGATTTAAATGTATTTTCAAAACCTTTACATTTTCAATTTAAAAGACCAAAGGCGGTGCAACATGTGGGTGGCCTCTGTAGACCATCTAAAAGTGGTTTGAGGTTATAGGTGATTGCACAAAAAAACTATTGAGTTTTGCAGTGTTTATATGTAAATCTTAAAAAAGTTTAACTTTAATTTTGAAAAACCAAAGGCGGTGCAACGTGTGGATGGCCCCTGTAGACATTCTGAAAGTGGCTTGAGGTTAATAGGTCTTTGCACAAATAAGTTATTGATTTTTGCAGGATTTAAATGTATATTGTAGCGTTGCGGATAAACAGACCACTTCACGAGATACAAAGAGGCAGAGACCACCGTTCGGTTTGATAGCTCCGTGAGCCCAGATGTATTTCCTCGTGCTCAAACACGACAGCTACCCGGGGTTGAGATGTCCGCCGAAAACAAACCACACTAACTTGCTTGGTGAATGAACCAGAACAGAACCGCACTCCTAGTCGCCCAGTAGTAGAGAGAGAGCCACTTACTCCTTTACCCCTTTTTCCACTTTCTCTAACTCCCGCCCCCTTAACCTGTCCCCCAATACCTGACTAGGCTAGACATCTCCCCCAATTAACCAATCAAAATCTTAACCAATGTCAAACAAACCCCCCCAGCGTTACAATATTAACTAAACGTTTTAGCTTCTATTTTGAAAAACCAAACGCTGTGCAACATTTGGGTGGCCTCTGTACACAATCTAAAAGTGGATTAAGGTTAATAGGTCATTTATTGCACAAAAAAAGATGTTGAGTTTTAAATGTATATTAAAAACGTTTACACTTTTTTTGAAAAACAAAAAGCTGTGCAGCATGTGGGTGGCCACTGTAGACTATGGGAAAGTAGTTTGAGGTTATTTGGTCATTGCACAAAAAAGCAATTGAGTTTTGCAGGTTTAAAATGTATATTAAAAACGTGTACACCATTTATTTCAAAACCAAAGGCTGTGCAACATCTGAATGGCCTTTGTAGACAATAAAAAATTGGATTGAGATTTCAAAGTTATTTAACAAAAAAAACTATTGAGTTTTACAGCTTTTAAATGTTCATAAAACATTTGTTTTCACCATTTCATTAAAAAACAGAGGTTGTGCAACATATAAACAATCTGAAAGTGATTTGAAGTTTTAAGACCAAATGGTTAAACAGCTATTGAATTAATAACAATGACACTTTATTGACGGTCCCTAAGTATAAGCAGACAGAGGTTTCTGTCTGTCGACCACCGGGGTATATATATATATGATATGATATTTGATAGAAAGTAGTTCATCCTCTGTTTGTATTGTGCTGTTAGTCCCCCACTCAGCCCATGATGATCTGTAATACATCAACCCACATCACTCACCTCTACATCGACACTCAGGGTTCTGGACTGATCCCAGGGTGTCTTTTCATCCTTAACACACACCTGTGTCACTGTCTTCATCCAGGTCTCTCTCAGCTGGTAGAAACCCAGCAGGTTGTCACAGTAACCCTGGGAGGAGATGCTCACTTCAGCTGCAGACTCATGGAACCAAAAGATGTGCTGCAAGTCACCTGGCAAAAAGAGACACAAAGAGGGAATGAAAATATGGCCACATACAACAAACGTTTTGGGATGAAAGTAAACCTGCCTTTCCAGGGGAAAGTGGAGTTTGTAAATGTGGGACTTCAGAACTGCTCTATCATCATCAGAGGAGTGTCAAAAGAAGATGAGAGCTGTTACAGGTGTCTCTTTAATACTTACCCAGATGGATCATTCAGTGGAACGACCTGCTTGCAAGTTAATGGTAAAATATGAGAGATAATTTATAACGGAAAGAGATTCCTTTAAACTGACATTTTCCTCTGCATGTATTTAATCTATTACTGATATGTTTTCACTGTGAATCATGTTTTCTGTTGTTCTATAGAGCTGTATGGACCCACACTACTAGTCACACAAACCAATGAGACACACCCCCAGTTCTCCAAGTTAACTATCTCCTGTTCTGCTACGGGACGACCTGCTCCAATAGTGAACTTGGATAAAACAACACAATTGACTGTGGAAAACTCTACTCCAGTCAAAGTCACTAATCCCAATAAAACTGTTACTGTCACCATAACTTCCACAGTGAAAGTTTCCAGTCTACCAGCAAATTATACAATAATTAGGTGTGTGGCGTCGTCAGGCTTTGACAGCAGGAGGGGATCCATTAAGATACCTAACTCATTATCTGGTGAGAAGGTTTAATTGATCGATCAGTAAAATGTATTTTATAATATTCTTTTTATATCAGCAGATGTACAAAATGAACAAAGTATTTTTTGAGATATCAGGTCTGTTAACATGAAGAACAAGCTTCGATGGGGTTGATGCAAATTATTGATAGATTCATCATAACAAACAGGAACATGTTATGCTGATGTATTTTATTTGTTTTTTTTGTGGTCTAGGTCCAACTACACCTCCGGTCACCAATGATGGTTGGATAAGGGTTCATGGTGTGTAGTTATTCCAGTTAACTAATATCTGGCCTAGATATTACCTTTTCCTTTAATATCTGTGAATTATACTGGCCTCATGTTTTCATCAAATCTATCTACAGGGATTTTGGTTGTAGTGATGTGTTTAGTGATCATTACTTTATTCTGCACTTGTTGGCAGTGTAAGAAAAAGCTCAAATGCAGGTATGTGCTTTTCATGAGTTCACTATTAAAAATGACAACCATTGCATTAAGTCACAATGAGGGGTGTTAAGTATTTGACTGTTTCAGGTGATATTACTATTTGTTTGTCTTATTTCATTTAGAGAGATGAAAGATCAGAGCAAGTGTCACAGTTGCTGTAAGGTCTAGTGCGGGAAGCCATGTGCAGAGCCAGGTAATCCGTTTAAAGACAGGTTTATTTAACTACAATCAGAAGTAAAACAAACCGTAAACGGCGAAAACACAAACTTGGTTGAATGAAAGTAAAATGCGCATATAGCGTCTTAAACGAACATCTCCAAACAACAACTATAATTGTGATACAAACACTCACCTCTAATCTAACAATGTGACATGGAAACAATGAACAGCAACGAGTGACATCTTAGCAATCCCTTTATAGCCCAGTGATTACAAATCCCCAACAGCTGTAACCAAACATAAACCAGGAAGGGTGGCACCCGAAACCAGACAGTGCAGTACCCTAACTCACCACTCGTGACAGCAAGAGGATGTTGAAATCAGATGACTCCCTCAAAATGAACACGAGATAAAGACCAAAAAAAGACCATGAGTCATTTAGGACTCCATGGTGTGTATACTATAACAACCACATTAAATGGTTGTGCTGCTCAGCATCGTTACTGAATTGCTCATAGTTATAGAACAAATAATAACCTTTATTTAGGCATGACTGCTTTAATAAACTCAAGTTTCAATGCTAGTATTTAAGGGCCGATATTGATTAATAACATCTTCCTAATTATAAAAACAATGTTTAATTTGAAAATGTTCAACTCCTTTTGCATATATACTGAAATGTTCACTTAAATTATGTTGTTTTGCTAATGAACGTCTAGTGGAGATTTTGTGGAGAAACTAGAAAGAAAAAATAAGGATACATCAGTCAGGTAAGGGAAACAAAATCCACATATCCATAGTTAGTATTGTTATTTATTTACCTAAACCAACAAGTTAATTTGTTTTTCAATACATTTGTCATTTTGTTCACTAAACTCAGTTGCTTTAATATTTTACTAATTCATTTTTACACATACTTTATTTTAAACAGTTGCATCTCTCACTGTGTACCTTGTAAAAATGAAATCCAATCGTGATGTTCCTAAATACTTCAGTTTGAGTTTGCAATTTCTCTCAATCGATTTGGCACATTTACTGATATAAACGTACAATTGTCAAAACTCTTAGTACAATTCTTACATCACGTAGTACATTCAGCAAATCATTCTTTATGATTTGCAAAAGGTGATCACTCAATCAAAACTAACTCATGTTTCAAAAGTAAATAAATCCATTAATGACCAAATCATTGTCTTCAAAACCAAAAGGATCTTCCATAATATCTTAGACCAAGACAGTCAAAATGATTTGTCATCTTGTAAATTTACAGCATACTCTAAAAGTGTGATAGTTAGCCAAAAAGTAATATTGTCCATTTGCTAACATCTATATGTCACAACCTGATTTGTCTCACCTGGCTCGTCTTTGTCTCCACCTCTTTTCACCAGGTGATCCCCATCTACTGATTGTTACCTGGGCTTTATATGTCAGCATTTCCTGTTACCTGTTGCCAGATCCTTTGTCTGAGTACACTCTGTTCCCGCATTCTCCTGTTTCTCCGTGACCTGTCTTGTTTTCCCGAGTTCCCAGTGTTTGACCGTTTTCTGTTCCCGACTCTGAGCCTGCCTGATCCCCTGCACTATCCTAAGTTCCACCTGCCTCGACCATCGCCTGGCCACCGACCTCGAACCTGCCTACTTCCGTGTACCGAAGTCTGCCTGCCCATCACCACGTTACGGATTATCCCTTTAATAAACATTGTTTATTTTCTTACCTAGTTTCCGCCTCTGTGTCTGCTACTAGGTCTTTTTGCTCTGGTCATGATAGTATATGTAAATAGTAGCTAAATATAGTAATAGTAGCAGCTAAATAGTATTGATGTCAAAAGAAGAGCAAACACTCTACTTTCAACAAAAACAAATATTTTCAACATTTTTCATCGTTGTATCACTTTTCAGCCAACCAAAAATATGTGCACAACACACACTTTGAGGTGTAGAAAAAAAACTGATTAAAAACACAACATTAACAGTCAAGAGACCCTGCCTAGTAGGCAGTACTGGGTAAATAAAGAATATGAAGTATCAAATTGCGCAAATTATAATAGTAATTTGACTATTTTGCCAAATTGAAAGAAACAAACTTTAATTACTGAAATCAAATGTGATTAAATATTTTAACTTGTCTTTCTTTGAAAGCTGTATACTTGAGAAGACTATTACCTCACTAATCGATCAATCAATTTATTCATCCTCCATCTGTCGAGGACGCCTAATTAGTGTTTGAAAATGTATCTGTAAAAATATGATATTATTGTTAAGTATTGATCTGTCTTTAGTGCTTGGATTGGTGTGGTCCAGGACCGTGGTCCAATACTGCAACATGGGTTGACTAGAATGTTCTGACATTATGGTGTTTATTAGCAGGATCTGACCACAACAAACACAATCATTCATGAATGATGTTCTAGTAAACAGGATTCTGTAGCAGCTTTACCTATAGGCAATACAATGATTGTGCTTTTGCTCATGGTTTTGCACTTGGTACAGAGCAGAAAGTCTTTAAGGCCATGAAAGACAAGTCAATGGGGCACTTTTTGCTACTTGATTCTAGAGAATATAGATGATACAATGCAAATAGAGAAAGTGGTTCAAGTTGGTGCATTTAAAAGTCTAGCATTTCAATGTAAAAAAACAGGAAAATGAACTTCCGGGGATTGTTCCATTACTGGGCAGTCTCTAGCCAGTAAAGTGACAGCTGGAACCACAGTGACAAACACTTTGGCAGTGGCAGGTTAACCCAGCCGGACCAAGTGGAAATACCCCCGACAAACCATGAAAGGTTAAGGCCTTTCTCAAAATATGATTCACAGTAACCTGTTCCACTCTAGCCTCCTAATGTATTTGAAGGATCTTTATTTACAACTTTTGAATTTTGAAGTTTGCATTATATTTAGATTTTTTTTACAAAAATCTTCTGATGAATTATGTAATCAGTACTCGTAGGCAACATTTTGTATATTAATTAGAACATGCTGTGCATGTAAATGTAAACTATTGATTTCCAAAATATTTGTAATTTAAAAAACCACTGGCAGAAAGAAGGCGAGAATATTTTGGGAAACCTTAAACACAAGTGAAATTGAAAGAAAGAAGATTGCCGAATGCGTGAATGCGTAAGTTACAGACTCATCACTATCACTCCCCATTCATTAAGTTACAGACTCATCACTATCACTGCCCATTCATTAAGTTACAGACTCATCACTATCACTGCTCATTCATTAAGTTACAGACTCATCACTATCACTGCTCATTCATTAAGTTACAGACTCATCACTATCACTGCTCATTCATTAAGTTACAGACTCATCACTATCACGGCCCATTCATTAAGTTACAGACTCATCACTATCACTGCTCATTCATTAAGTTACAGACTCATCTCTATCACTGCTCATTCATTAAGTTACAGACTCATCACTATCACTGCCCATTCATTAAGTTACTGACTCATCACTATCACTGCTCATTCATTAAGTTACAGACTCATCACTATCACTGCTCATTCATTAAGTTACAGACTCATCACTATCACTGCTCATTCATTAAGTTACAGACTCATCACTATCACTGCTCATTCATTAGTTACAGACTCATCACTATCACTGCTCATTCATTTAGTTACAGACTCATCACTATCACTGCTCATTCATTAAGTTACAGACTCATCACTATCACTGCTCATTCATTAAGTTACAGACTCATCACTATCACTGCTCATTCATTAAGTTACAGACTCATCACTATCACTGCTCATTCATTAGTTACAGACTCATCACTATCACTGCCCATTCATTAAGTTACAGACTCATCACTATCACTGCTCATTCATTAAGTTACAGACTCGTCACTATCACTGCCCATTCATTAAGTTACAGACTCATCACTATCACTGCTCATTCATTAAGTTACAGACTCATCACTATCACTGCTCATTCATTAACAGACTTACAGACTCATCACTATCACTGCTCATTCATTAAGTTACAGACTCATCACTATCACTGCTCATTCATTAGTTACAGACTCATCACTATCACTGCTCATTCATTACTGCTCATTCATTAGTTACAGACTCATCACTATCACTGCTCATTCATTAGTTACAGACTCATCACTATCACTGCTCATTCATTAAGTTACAGACTCATCACTATCACTGCTCATTCATTAAGTTACAGACTCATCACTATCACTGCTCATTCATTAAGTTACAGACTCATCACTATCACTGCTCATTCATTAAGTTACAGACTCATCACTATCACTGCTCATTCATTAGTTACAGACTCATCACTATCACTGCTCATTCATTAAGTTACAGACTCATCACTATCACTGCTCATTCATTAGTTACAGACTCATCACTATCACTGCTCATTCATTAAGTTACAGACTCATCACTATCACTGCCCATTCATTAAGTTACAGACTCATCACTATCACTGCTCATTCATTAAGTTACAGACTCATCACTATCACTGCTCATTCATTAAGTTACCCTGTAAAAAAATGGAGACATGGTCAGCCTGCGTAGTAGAATACACCAGGATGAGATCGATGTACTGGAAGACCAGCAGCACATTCATTTACCCACATGACATCACCAGGTACTCATAGTGCCTAGTTGTGGTGCTGAAGGATGTCTTCCACTCATTTTCCTCCCAGATACACACCGATCTATACGCACTCCTGAGATCCAATTATGTGCAGAAGCGCGCCCCGCCACCAGGATCCTGAACTCCTGCACGCTCCTTGCCCCCTGTCCCTCACCTGGCCTCGGAGGGAGCTGTTTTAGTAAGAAGTAAGGTTGTATGTGTTAGACAGCGCTCACCACCACCATCATCTGAACATCTAATGAGGGATCAACTTTTGTAAGAACAGTATTCCATCCTTTCAGTGGAGTTCCAGAACCTCAGAATCTATGAACAGGTGCATCAAAACAATGTTGGCTGCTGGTGTTGGCCTGATTAGCTGATTAACTTTCAGTTGGGTTTTCCTTTTATTTTACACCCGCCAATATAAAAACACATTTCCATTGCACTTGTAAATTGCAGGAAACTGTTGTTCAAATCAAACATCCACACAGTCACAAGTTCTATTATAAACACTGCGGAAGTGAAACCAGTGTGTTGAACAAATGTGAGAGACATTTCAGTGTGTATGTGTGTTAGTGTGTTAAGGAGAACGAGGGGTAAATATCCAGTGTATGTCACTCTCTCTCAGACACAGAGACATCACCAACAGGGGCGGTCTTCTTCAACCACCTCGACTTCCAACTTCGAACCTTTTTTTAACCATGAGGTCAATTTACAGCTGGTTCCTGACCAGCCTGTCTGTCCATTCCATCCTGGCCGTGCTTCTCCTATTGGGCATCCATGGTAGGTGAAGAAACACATAGTAAAAATCAGCTGACTTGTATTTCTCATTGACGATGATTTAAATAAACTAAAATAGATTTAAAAAGGATATACAAATAAGAGACCTTGGCAGAGAAAATGCTGTTTAACCTGTGCAGAGTTCAGGGCAAATTGGTAGTTAGGTAACAGATATAAATGCTTTTTTTCTGTCCTGGTCATGATGATCTTAAACCATCTCTGTCTGTTAGATGATAGTAGGTCTAACAGTATGGTTCATGTGACAGAGGTTCATGATGATCTTAAACCATCTCTGTCTGTTAGATGATAGTAGGTCTAACAGTATGGTTCATGTGACAGAGGTTCATAATGATCTTAAACCATCTCTGTCTGTTAGATGATAGTAGGTCCTAACAGTATGGTTCATGTGACAGAGGTTCATGATGATCTTAGTTGCCTTTATAAAGGACCATGTTGATTAGACGTCCTGGAGGGCAGGTTTATTGGGCTGACTTCACCATCACCAGGTGTTGTTGTATGTAGGAGTTTGTAGGAGTTCTCTGGGTCCTGCTGAAATTCTTCAGTCTACACATTTGTATTAGGTTGTGTGTTTTCTTCGCCATAAGATTTATTTGCTCGCTTTTAATATCCAACTATAATTATTCTTAATATCGGTTTACACCCTCACATTCCGTGGGTTAAAGTAATACATAAAAATGTTTTGATATTTACAGACCATGTATGTCATTTGTTAAATTGAATTTATTCCCATTTATTCCAGGTAACGATGATGGATCTCAGTGTTACCCAGAGATAAGAGTGAAACGGAACACTGTACAGAAGGCTTCACCTGGAGAAAATGTAGAGATTAACTGCACTGTTACTTTATGTCCCAACTCATCACCTGTTTTATGGAGGAAAGATAATGAACCAAGTTGGGATCCTGTCAACAGAACTGATCACATTGAAATCAATGTAAAAGAAATGAACAATAGTGAGACCTCATTTCTGATATTCAAAAACATATCCAGAAATGATTCTGGTTTATACCGGTGTACATTTCAGAACTTTGTGAGTCATAGTATCAACGTTACTGTCTCAGGTAAGAAACTATTACATTTACTTCCGCTTGAGTTTTTTATTTGTTATTGATGATTATATTATTGATTATTGATGCCTGCAATAATGAACTTTTAATTTCAGAGAGTGTGAAAGACACCACAGTTTATATTCAGAAGAATGAAACAAGTGAGAGATTTTAACACGTCCTTGTTGCTTGTCTAGCATTGCATACAATACATTAAAAAGTTATCATATAAATTGACACACAAACCAATGACCACAAAGGCATTATTGAGCACGCTCCCTCGCTTTGCAAAACATTAATTTACAGAGGACAAGTGTTCAGGGATGTCCAGTATTAACCGTTGCTACGGGGTCCCTGTGTTCATTACAATCTACTGTTTATCTTGTTAAGAAAGATTAGTTGTTTCTTTTCATACCTGAAATAAACAAATCAAACTCAGGTTCTTTGCTTTGTGTCAGCACCGATAAGGCTCACTTTAAATTTTGTTTTTGGTTGCCTTAAATTATTTAACTGATGGTAAAACAATTATTAAAGCACAAATTGAAACATTTTAATCGATTACCATTATGGTAACATACAAAATGATTAATATCTCAATAGCCCAAGACAATGTACTTTTTTCAACAACTCATTGTAAACTTAACGCGATCCACTTTTCATAGAACGTGTCCATGACTACTGTTTCCTAAATAAAGGAACTAATTTATTAACCTTCAAAGACCTTAATTTACAAACAAACCGTCAATAATCAGTCTGAACAAGACAAGTTGAGGAGACTAGTTCTGTCCCATAAGAAGGCTACCTGGACCCACAATTGGTTCTCTTAATGTTCTTTTGGTGTGATGTCGTAACATTTTACAGTAAACCCATAAAACCAAAGTAACCAAAAAAAGGAAACAAGTGTCCTTGTACAGTAAACCTTGTTTTTAAGATTAAGATTTTTATTTTAAAATATAGACAATAACAGTATATTTAAGGAATAAAGCTTGGGGTGTAATATACACCACTTCTAAAACATGCACATAATGATGTGATGTGTGTAAAAACGTCTCTTAGTCGTAGCATAATGGCCATATACCATTCCTCTATTGTCTAGCTGTAAAACAGATGGTTTAAATCCTGAATACTGATTACCTGATAGCCGTGGTATTTGACACTGTGTACCACGGGTATGTCAACACATAATTTGTCACTACTGGAGCAATAAGAACATTTTGGGTTTTCGTGTCATATTGCTAATGTAACACACCACCAACTCTACACTCTGTTCTCCATAGATATTACACCAAGTCAGAGATACAGTTTCCTGGAGGGATTGTGGTATTTTGTGTACCACATTGCTGTGCTTGCTGTGTTTGTCATCATGGTCCTAACGATATTCATGCTATCAAAACATGGTTGTAAAGGTAAGATTGTCGAGATGACCACCATGCAATCCTTCAATGTCATTTCAGTTTTGTTTCATGACACCTGCAAGTATGTTGAGCTTTGGAGGAGGAGGAGATCGCTGAGAGATGAAGGGTGATGGGGCAGCCAACTGAAATACAACCACTTAATCCTCATTAAACACCCCTAGAAGGCTGCCACCGCTTTTAAATTAAAGTTCTCCCTTTCGTTCTCATCCTCTATTCGCCGTTATGGTTTTGGTAATAAAAAGTCCACAAGGTCCCTGGACAGTGTGTCTGTTCGCTGTTCCATATTGCTCATTAAATACATGTTTTCATATATTTCCTCCATATTGTAGGTGTCTCTCCATCCAGACAATCAAAGAGGAACAACCAAGTCAGGTAAAATATATATGTACTTTTGTGCTTTTCTTGTTGTTTGTACCAGGTGTTAAACATAATAAATAAGTGTTTGGTTTGCAAATAACCCAAGCATAAATACTGCTTTCTTGTTGTTACACAGCAATACCTCTGACTGAGCAAGTATCTCCATGACCAAAACCCAGACCTCACAGAGCCCAGCTCTCTGAACTTTGACATAGCTGTGTTTGAAATGTGAACCCATAAAAATGTTTTTCAGTATCCATGCTGTAATTGTTAATATTTTTTATTCATGTGTATTCATGTGTATTATGCTCTATTCTTTAATGAATGTACTGTAACACACAGTCCTGAAGTAACCAAAGTAGTATTGGCACCTTGCATAAAATTGAGCAAAAGTGAATGAAAGCAATGAAACACAAACTGTCATATTTTGAGTAAAAACATAATAAGGGCTGTGACGGCCCAAGGGCTTCTGCCAGTGTGTGTGGGTGTGTGGGTGTCTCTGTCTGGGTTTTGTTTGCAGGGGGAACTTCCTGGTGGAGTGGAGTTGAGGCAATCAAGCGGATCAGAGGCAGCTGGCCACTGGCTCTGGATTGAATAAAACCCGCCCCTTCCTGATTGTTGCGGGCTGGACTGTTTGTTCTTTCGCTGGTCCCCAGCCCGGCATTCCTCATTGTTGTACTGTATATGATTTGTGTAAATTAACCTGGCTTTTGGTGTGGCCAGCCACATCTTGTGGAACTATATGAAAGGTGATCTGTTATATTGGCCAAACTAGGTGACTGTTATTAATAAACATCGTTTCCTGGTATTCCTCTAAGCGTGGTTTCCTCTTCTTGTTGTGGTCTTTGAGCTGGACCATAACAAATTGGGGGCTCGTTTGTTTGTTTAGTGGAAACCTGCGTAAGGGAATTAACCACGTGAAATCGGATGTTGTGGTGTAATGGAATCATTGATATAAGTTTGTTTCTGTCTGCAGAATAGTTTTGGGACAAGGAAGGTGAGTGTTGACCTTTTTTTTGCGCAAAAGTTATATGTTGAGTTAAATCCCCTGTAGGTATAGCGCGTTTTCCTATTTTAGGATTCGTGTGCATATGAATAGTGCGGGGTGAAAGTGGTTGGAGCGGTTGTCTCGGGAGCACGTCCATAGTTGTGGCGAAGTTGCCAGCTTGCTGGTCGCTTGGCCAAACTAGTGGGTTTTAGTGCATAAGTACCCACCGCAAGTAACTCCTGAAGACTAGGGTTGAGTTATTTAGATCGAGTTAGGCAATTTAGAGGGGTCGCTCAATATATGGGAGATTACTTGGTAGTCTGGGTTGCGCATTAGGTAGGTCAATACTACATTCTGTTGTTTACCGGGGGACTGATTGCTGTTTGTGCATATGGTTGGGTGGTGTTAATCATGGCAGAAGTAGCGGATTTCATTGTTATTCCTTCGGAGGAATTGTTGGATCAGTGTTCTAGAGATCAGTTGTTAAAGATAGCTGATCATTATGAAATCAGTGTGGGCGACAGGAGGTTAAAGGAAAATGTTAGATCCATGATAAGGGCACAGTTATATGAGATGGGTGTTTTAACGCCTGAACAAAAGTTATATAGTCCTAGTGAGTCAGTTTTGCCTGATTTTTCTCAGGGTCTGTCTCCTAATATAGCTTTAAATTTTGAACAGCAAAAGGAAATGTTGATTTTACGTATGAAGTTAGAGCGGGAGAAGGATGTAGAATTGGAAAAGATGCGGCAGCGAGCCGAAGTTGATAAAGCTTTAGCGCTAGCAGAAATGGGGCAGCAAATGGAAAGAGCAAAGCTAGAGTTAGAAAGGGAAAGATTGAGGTTAATTCAAGAAGGTAAATTAGGTGACTTCTCAAGGAATGATGAGTGGGCGCGGGGCAGCGATCATTCACGTGATATTTTGAATAGTTTGCGCTTGGTGCCTAAATTTAGTGAGAGGGACGTTGATGTATTCTTCACTTTGTTTGAGCGTGTTGCAGACGCGAGAGGTTGGATTGATTCAGACCGTATAGTTTTGCTACAATGTGTGTTAACTGGGCGTGCTCAGGAGGTGTTTTCCTCGTTGTCTTCGGAAGAGAGCGGTGATTATGCCAAGGTTAAAGCGGCTGTGCTAAAAGCGTACGAGTTGGTCCCGGAAGCATACCGGCAGCGTTTTAGGAATTGGAAAAAGGGGGATAAGTCATATCTTGAATTTGCCCGTGATTTGGGGACTCACTTTAGTCGCTGGTGTTCGGCCTCAAAGGTGAAAGATTTTGAGGACTTGTGTAATTTGATGGAACTTGAACAGTTTAAAAATTCAGTTCCGGAGCGAATTGCCATGTACATAAGTGAACAGAAGGTGAGGACAGCAGGGGAGGCGGCTGCCCTGGCGGATGATTATTTTTTGACCCACAAGGGTAGCAGTGTGGATGTCCGAACGCGTCCGTGGGCTGGGGGAGACAGTACGCCTGCTAGAGGGATGTTTTTTCCTAAAGGACCAGGTGGAGTTGTTCCGAGGGAGCAGAGAGTTGATCATGGATTACGTGACTCTGAGTGTCATTATTGTCATAAATACGGTCATTGGAAGAGAGACTGCAGGATGTTTAACTTGCGAAATAGGCAAAATGTAAATCAGGTTGGGCCAGTGGCTTTAGCAGCGCCAGTTTCGAGTGTGTTTCCAGGCCAATCGAGTGTCGAGTTACGAGCTGTGGTGTCAAAACCTGACTTAAGCGTGGTGGGCTCATATTTACCGTTTATTTCAAAAGGATATGTGTCTTTGGTTGGAAATAACGAAAGGGTGCAAGTGACAATCTTACGGGACACGGGAGCATTTGATTCATTTGTCCTGGGGTCTGTGTTGCCTTTTTCTGGGGAAACGGATACTGGATCTTTTATACCTGTGTTGGGCATGGGTATGTCTGTTTTTCATGTTCCTGTACATAAGTTTGTTCTTCATTCAGAATTGTTTGAGGGAGAAGTTAAAATGGGAGTGCGTCCTGCGTTGCCTATGGACGGTGTTACCGTGATTCTGGGGAATGATGTGGCAGGAGCACGTGTTTGGGGAGGTTGTGCGGCATGTCCAGTGGTGGTCTCAGTACCGCTGGGTAGTAATGGCCCTGATGAGAATGAAAAGCAGTTCCCAGAAGTGTTCACGGCATGCGCCGTGACGCGCGCCATGAAGCGGACCAGTGACGCAGATTCTGTAGAAGTGGAAGATGTAGAGGGTGAGGCGTCTGAGTTGTTTGTAATGAGTTTGTCTAATACTCTCTTGTCTGTCTCGCATAGTGAATTGGCGCGTGAGCAGAGAGCCGATGTAACGCTAAAGGAGCTGTTCCAGTCTGTTCTGCAGGGGGATGAGGTGAAAAATCGGGCACAGGGTTACTTCTTACAAGACGAGGTACTGGTTCGGAAGTGGGTACCACATGGTGAACGTTTTGTTGGAGATCCTGTGTATCAAATTGTTGTGCCCTACAAATTTCGGGATTTGGTTTTGCGTGTTGCTCATGATGAATCTGGGCACATGGGGGTTGGTAAAACTTATGATCGGGTCCTAAGACATTTTTTTTGGCCGCGGGTAAAGAAAAGTGTTGCGGGCTACATCAAAACATGCCACACTTGCCAATTAACTGGTAAGCCCAATCAAAAAATTGAAGTTGCTCCCCTGTATCCGATTCCTGTTGTAAGCCAGCCATTTGAACACCTGATTGTGGATTGTGTAGGTTCTCTCCCTAGGTCAAGGTCGGGTGCGATGTATTTGTTAACTGTTATGTGCAGTAGCACCAGATACCCAGCAGCATATCCATTACGCACATTAACGGCAAAAGCAGTGGTGCGTGCTCTGGGTCAGTTTATATCTATCTTTGGTATACCTAAAACCATTCAGAGTGACCAAGGGTCGAATTTCTCCTCTCATTTATTTGCGCAGGTATTGAAACTGTTACATGTGAGGCACAACCAGTCCTCTGCGTATCATGCACAAAGTCAAGGCGCGCTGGAACGTTTCCACCAAACTTTAAAATCGATGATGAGGGCGTACTGTGTGCAGATGGAGGCTGATTGGGAGGATGGGTTGCCATGGTTGTTGCTGGCAGCAAGGGAGGTAGTGCAGGAAAGTACAGGTTTCAGTCCGAACGAGTTGGTTTTCGGTCATACTGTGCGGGGGCCTTTAGCTGCTCTGCAAAATGAGTGGAAGGAGTCTCAACCACCGGAAAATTTGATTGATTATGTCAATGGTTTCAGGCAGCGACTTTACTGTGCTACAGAGTTAGCCAGGGAAAAGTTGACGTTGGCGCAGGAGAAAATGAAACGTCTCTATGACCGAAGATCAGAGCGACGTAGTTTTTGTGAGGGCGACCAGGTTTTGGCTTTGTTACCTATGGTTGGTTTACCATTTCAAGCCAAGTTTTTGGGCCCATATACCGTAGTGAAGAAGTTGTCAGAGTTAAACTACCTGATTGCCACTCCAGAGCGTCGGAAAAACAATCAACTGTGTCATGTAAATCTGTTGAAAGCATATTATGCCAGGGAATCTCAGGAACTGAAGGCACATGGAGATGATGCTCATCCAGTGTGTGTTTGTAACACAGTTTGGTCGGGCAGTAAAGCTGTTTGTGAGGATGATTTACCGAATCATGATTCTGCGTTATTAATTGGTCGGCTAAAAAACTCGGAGGTACTTTCAGATTTAAACAGTGTATTGTCTCACTTGTTTGAGCTCCAGCGCACAGAATTAGTGGAGGTTATACAGGGGTATTCCAGTCTGTTTGGAGATGTGCCATCTCGTACACATGTTTTGGAGCATGACATTGAAATAGTTAACATTTTTGAACTCACTGCGCTGCCCAAATCAAAGACTTGTTAGGTGGTCTTTGTTTCTCCAGGCATACAACTTGGATATACGTCATGTGAAGGGCAGAGATAACATTGTTGCAGATGCTTTGTCTAGAGCCCCAGGTCAGTGATTGTTCTATGATTTTTCATTCTGTTGTCTTGTATCTCACTCTTAAATCGCTTCCAGGTACCAGTTGCAGGGATGAGTAGTGAGACTACGGGATGGAGCATGGTGGAGCAAATACTGTTCAGAAGATTATGTATTAAGTGGATTAGCAGTTGTGTGAGTATAACTGTGAGAAATAATTTAGGACCTATACAGTTAAGGAAAGTTAAAATGTTATAAGTTTATAGTGGTTGTTGGCCAGGGTTCCGGTGGGGACCCTGTCTTTATGGGGGGGGGTGTGACGGCCCAAGGGCTTCTGCCAGTGTGTGTGGGTGTGTGGGTGTCTCTGTCTGGGTTTTGTTTGCAGGGGGAACTTCCTGGTGGAGTGGAGTTGAGGCAATCAAGCGGATCAGAGGCAGCTGGCCACTGGCTCTGGATTGAATAAAACCCGCCCCTTCCTGATTGTTGCGGGCTGGACTGTTTGTTCTTTCGCTGGTCCCCAGCCCGGCATTCCTCATTGTTGTACTGTATATGATTTGTGTAAATTAACCTGGCTTTTGGTGTGGCCAGCCACATCTTGTGGAACTATATGAAAGGTGATCTGTTATATTGGCCAAACTAGGTGACTGTTATTAATAAACATCGTTTCCTGGTATTCCTCTAAGCGTGGTTTCCTCTTCTTGTTGTGGTCTTTGAGCTGGACCATAACAAAAGGAAAATGTTAGATCCATGATAAGGGCACAGTTATATGAGATGGGTGTTTTAACGCCTGAACAAAAGTTACATAGTCCTAGTGAGTCAGTTTTGCCTGATTTTTCTCAGGGTCTGTCTCCTAATATAGCTTTAAATTTTGAACAGCAAAAGGAAATGTTGATTTTACGTATGAAGTTAGAGCGGGAGAAGGATGTAGAATTGGAAAAGATGCGGCAGCGAGCCGAAGTTGATAAAGCTTAGCGCTAGCAGAAATGGGGCAGCAAATGGAAAGAGCAAAGCTAGAGTTAGAAAGGGAAAGATTGAGGTTAATTCAAGAAGGTAAATTAGGTGACTTCTCAAGGAATGATGAGTGGGCGCGGGGCAGCGATCATTCACGTGATATTTTGAATAGTTTGCGCTTGGTGCCTAAATTTAGTGAGAGGGACGTTGATGTATTCTTCACTTTGTTTGAGCGTGTTGCAGACGCGAGAGGTTGGATTGATTCAGACCGTATAGTTTTGCTACAATGTGTGTTAACTGGGCGTGCTCAGGAGGTGTTTTCCTCGTTGTCTTCGGAAGAGAGCGGTGATTATGCCAAGGTTAAAGCGGCTGTGCTAAAAGCGTACGAGTTGGTCCCGAAGCATACCGGCAGCGTTTTAGGAATTGGAAAAAGGGGGATAAGTCATATCTTGAATTTGCCCGTGATTTGGGGACTCACTTTAGTCGCTGGTGTTCGGCCTCAAAGGTGAAAGATTTTGAGGACTTGTGTAATTTGATGGAACTTGAACAGTTTAAAAATTCAGTTCCGGAGCGAATTGCCATGTACATAAGTGAACAGAAGGTGAGGACAGCAGGGGAGGCGGCTGCCCTGGCGGATGATTATTTTTTGACCCACAAGGGTAGCAGTGTGGATGTCCGAACGCGTCCGTGGGCTGGGGGAGACAGTACGCCTGCTAGAGGGATGTTTTTTCCTAAAGGACCAGGTGGAGTTGTTCCGAGGGAGCAGAGAGTTGATCATGTTTTCCTGCAACAGAGCCTCCTTCACTCGAGCAGCCAAACTTGCCTTGGTGAAAAGGCAATGTAATTTATAGAACTGCCTCAAACTCTCGAAAGAATTGATGTGGTTTACCAATACGTTTTGTTACCAATGCCCCATACAACACCCACCACTGCAAGCTTTAAGCATTAGTCGGCTGGCCGTTCTTAATCACTCGGCGTATAGCTCATTGATACCAACTTCTTTGCAAGTCTCTGCTAGGCAAAGTCCTGCTGTACCTACGTTTTCTAGTTACCATTGCTCTACCCACCCGCCTTATCGCCGTTGCAAATGAGAATTTGTTCTGTTACAACCCCTTGGCTCAAGGAGTAGCAACATGAATGGAGAGGCCATACCACGTAATCAAAATTTGCACAAATGTGTATTTAATCAAAACGAACAAACATCACTACATTGAAGTACAAGTTAAATATCAAAGTACAAAAACAATATCAAGCCTTGGGCTGGAGAGGGTGTGAGAGTTAGCATGACGCCCAAGCTCCCCAAACCAGAAAGAGACCTAGCAGCTATCCTCCAGCTTCTTATGAGCAGCACGGGTAATCACCGTCGATTCTCCACACCTGTTTTTACAGCAATTAACCTGAGGACACAAATAGTGTTACCCAACGACACCTACTGGACAAATAAAATAATACACCCCGTGAGCCATCACAGTTCTCAATTGGCCTACCTGGTTAAATAAAGGTTAAATAAAAAAATGTATACCTGGACATCATTCCACAGAATTTGTTTTATTTCAGGACAGTGGCTGAACACATAACCTAAAAACAACCTCAGATTGTATTTTTTCTCAAGATAAAGCCAGTGTGAAGGAACAGACATTGTAGCAGGGTAATAGTTTCTCATATAAATATTAGAAATAATTGAACTCTAAATAAGGATATGCAACACATACTCACAAATGTTTTTTGTTATCTACTCCACTCATTTCAAACAAAGTACATAAAGCCAACAACACCATTGCTGCAATATAGGAAATATAGATCTTATCATTCAAATAGCAATGTAGTGTAACATCTTTGTAATTATTGTATAAATTATGTAATTTACAATAAACGTTCACGTTTGAAGATCACATTTAACAGGAACTTAGCCTTCACCTAAGCATGAATAACAGCAGTAAGCAGAGGAAATATGCACGGCCCATTACTGGTATTGTAGCCTTCCTCTGTTATATTGTGGTTTGCTAGGTGTCAAACCATGTATGACTAAATGGAAAATAATTTGCACAAAACTGTAGGTCAATCAGACAGCCACAATAAGTGACATGATGCGTCTCTACTGTTCTTTACTATAGATAAACAAGTTATAACCAAATCTTTATTTACCGTAATTGTTTTCTCAATTGACCAGCGTTTCAAATTGTGTTTTTTGTTGTCTGATGAAAGAGTGGATTTGAACATCCGAAGACTTTCAGCAGAAACTATCATAACCCATCCTAGGAACTCCATCTGTGTTCTCGTTGTTCTCACCAGGGTCTTTAACTGACAGCAGTTTGACATTGTGACTGATTTCAATTAGCAAATGCTTACATTTGATGGCTACTGGCAAGCTGAAGAAATGTGATGAATGCAGGTCCAGATCTACGGCATTGTCTCTTGTGGTGGAAACTGTTCACAACTTTTATATTCTTACAGTTAATATTCAAGAGACAACAATTATTTTCCACAATTATGTTTATTATAGAATCTTAAAGAACATTACTCATTATTATCTCTTGTGAGATGGAGAAATCCACATCCAGTGTCACATTGGAGTAGTTAAATGGTAGATGAGGAAGGACGGAGTCAGAGGCGATAGCGTTATGCTGTTTTAATGTCCCCATTCAAATGGCAGTAATGTTCAATTACAGTACTCACGCGCACTTAATAAATAAACTTGCGACGCAGCGCAGTAATGTCCCAAAGACAGAATGAATAAAGCAGATGGCACACGGCACACCTACAAGGCAAAACTCTCGTAACACGTAACGTCAAACAATTCCACACAAAGACAAGACCACACACAGGGAACTTAAATAGTCCTCTAATGAGATAATGATCACCAGGTGTAGTGATGACGAGACTGAACAAGATGTGCAGGGGGAGGAGAGAAACGATGGCAGCTTAAAAGGCCGGAGAGGACGACCGCTGAAGCCTGCCCGCAGGTGGTGGTAGACTGGCTTCTGAGGGAGTTCTCACATCCAGTCTCTAAGACCGACATGAATCGCTAACCAGATAAAACAGTTGGTCAGTATTTTATAGGTTTTAACAGAACGACAGTTGGTCAGTTCCACAATCAGTCACACCCTCTGCTCCATTATCTCCACCTACCTCTCACATCCCTTTCTCTGTGCCCTTTGGCTTAAACAACAGACTGAGTAATTACAACCAAAACACAACCCCCTACCTTAGTTCTTCCTTCAGTCATATTAACTTCATGAGTGATCATAAAACTCCCATAACACTCTCCAGATAGAATTGGTGGCATACATATTACCGTATTTTTTGCACTATAGGACGCACTGGATTATAAGGCGCATTATCAATGAATCCATATCCATATTTTTCATATATAAAGCGCACCGCACTATAAGGCGCATTAAGCGAAAAAAAAACATAAGTCAGTCACTCAAACTTTATTAAATTGGTTCACAATAACTCTCAATAATATTCAAACGTTAATGAGCGTATTCACAATAACTACCAACCTTGTTCAGCTGTAACACGTAAGAAACACAGTCGGATACTGCTAAATCAAACGTTAGCGTATTCACAAAAACTCTCAAAATTGTTCAGTTATAACACGTAAAATACAACACAATACACACACTTTTTCAGTTTATTCCTCGTCCACAAATCATTCAAATTCTTCATCTTCAGTGTCCGGGTTTTACAGTTGGGCGCATACCGCATCCAACATGCCCGAATCCCTCATTATCTAAGTCAGTGTTGCTGTTATGATGAAGCACCCTATGTATTACTCCGCGACGCTCCTGGCTACAGTATGTATCACTCCGCGACGCTCCTGGCTACAGTATGTATCACTCCGCGACGCTCCTGGCTACAGTATGTATCACTCCGCGACCCTCCTGGCTACAGTATGTATCACTCCGCGACCCTCCTGGCTACGGTATGTATCACTCCGCGATGCTCCTGGCTACGGTATGTATCACTCCGCGACGCTCCTGGCTACGGTACCGTAATGCTGCAAGCGGTGCGCCATTGTAGTTTCCAATGTTGTACTAAAACAGTTTGACTCAGCGCAGTGAACGCCTTGTACCACACAAAATCGCTTGTAGGTCAGTAAGCAAAACCAGAATTTATCCATATATAAGGCGCTTCGGATTATAAGGTGCACTGTCGTTTTTTTAAATGAAAGGCTTTTAAGTGTGCTTTATAGTGCGAAAAATACAGTAAATATGCCCACATTGATCAAAAATGCCCCCTCAGTAATTTCATCCAGACGCCAGGCCTGGATTATTTAAAGAAATTAAATTGTTGCATATTTTTTTATGTATTATGTATTATTATTATTATGTAAAATGTATTATTTTATGTATGTATGTATTGCTAACCTTTGTAATCATTCTTCAGAGAAAATATAAATTTGAAACAACATTTTTTATGAACACTGAGGAAATGACAGTGACATTGGTCAGTAGATGTGAGAGACATTTTCGTGTGTACATGTGTTAGTGTGTGAAGGAGAGAGAGAGGTATGATATCCAGTATGTCACTCTCTTTCTGACACACAGACAACACCCACACCCTCAGATCATCAGTCTACTAAAACAGTTGTTGTCTTCTTCAACCACCTCGACTTCCACTTTTTTCGTCGAAGAAAGTCCACTTGTTAGACGACTCCATGAGGTCCAATTACAGCTGGTTCCTGACCAGCCTGTCTCACTCAATCCTGGCTGGGCTTCTCCTATTGGGCGTACACGGTAATATAGATCAGAAAAAACAACACTTATTACCAGATTCAATTGGTTGACTTGCATTTTTCATTGACTATGATTTTTTTTTTTATATCTAAACATCTGAAAACAATGACATTTAACACGTGTAGAGTACAGGGCACATACAGATATTCAAAAATATCAGAGGTTCATGATGATCTTAGTTGTCTTTATAAGGGACCATGTTGATTAGACGTCCTGGAGGGCAGGTTTATTGGGTTGACTTCACCATCACCAGGTGTTGTTGTATGTAGGAGTTTGTAGGGGTTCTCTGGGTCTGCTGAAATTCCTCAGTATTTTAAGGTTAAATATGTCATGTGTTTTCTTCAACATGGGGTTTATTTACACAGTTTTATAACCCTACTACTACTTTACACTTAATATCTGTTTACTCCCTCACATTCCGTGGCATAAAGTAATAAATTACAAAATCAAGTTTTGATATTTATAAAACTTGAACACTTTTTGGCCCTGTCTGTGATTTGTTAAAATTAATTTGTTAAAATGTATTCCAGGTAACGATGATGGATCTCAGTGTTACTCAGAGCTGAGAGTGAAACGGAACACTGTACAGAAGGCTTCACCTGGAGAAAATGTAGAGATTAACTGCACTGTTACTTTATGTCCCAACTCACCACCATCACCTGTTTTATGGAGGAAAGTTAATGAACTTAGTTGGGATCCTGTCAACAGAACTGATCACATTGAAATCAATGTAAAAAAAATGAACAATAGTGAGACCTCATTTCTGATATTCAAAAACATATCCAGACATGATTCTGGTTTATACCATTGTACAATTCAGACCGCTGTGAGTCATAGTATCAATGTTACTGTCTCAGGTAAGAAACTATTGAATGCACTTACCTTTGATTTGTTAAATGTATTATTGATGGAATAATATTCTACTGGAAATAAGTGTTACATTTCAGAAAGTGTAGATGACACCACAATTGTAAATGAGAAGAATAAACATGAGAGCAGGTTTTATTTGACAATTTTATCATATGAAGCAAGCTAGGTTGTATCTTTTCAAACCTAAAATAAATCATAACAGATAGCAAACACAAATAATGTAGTTTGCCCTCGCACAAAAACAAAACAGACTGAGCTTCTTTTTGTTGTGTCAGTAACGATAAGGCACATTCTTAATATAGTTTTTTTGGTTGAAACATTTTTAACTGATTATGTAGACGTACACATTCCTTAATATCGCTATAGCCCAAGACAATGGATATTGTTTTTCTGGCACAGCACATTGATAGCGAATTATGATTTACTTTTAGAATATGTCTATGACTAATGTTTCCTAATGAAAGTTATTGGGCTTGACTCGAATTAACACTCAAATACCTTAATTCACTTAGCTTTAATGAGGCATGTTGAGAAGACTGGCCCTCCTCAAAAAGCACTGCCTTTTAGGAGTCACAAATTAGAGTCGCCACAATGTGCGAAATATTGTGGTGACGTTATTTTGTAATTATGGTGCTGACTGTATATTCAAGCAAACAAGCATGAGGGCTGTTGTATATGGCCAGTATACCACTGCTAAAACCTGGACATTGTGATGCGTTGTGCATAAAAACAGCTCTTAGCCGTAGTATATTGGCCATATACCATACTCCCTTATGAATGATTGCCTACTTATAATACAGGTGGTTTGAATACTGATTGGCAGATAGACGTGGTATTTGACACTGTGTACCACGGTTATGACAACAAATCTCTTTACTGCTCCAATTGCATTGGAAACCTGGTTTGTAAGAGCAACACGAAATATTGGAGGTTTGTATCATTGCAAATCTACCACACCATTTAGTGCCTTATTGTTTAAATATACCAGAGATATTAATCAGATTTCAATGCATCCACTTTCAAATACACTATTGCTTCACAAATTAATATGTCAGGTGGTTGTATGTTCCAACTGTTGCAGATGGAAATGATGCCCGTGCAACTTATTTCTCTATAGACGTCACACCAAGTCAGACGGACAGTTTACTGAAGCAGCAGTTGCATTACGTTTACATCACGGTTGGGATTGTGGGGTTTGTCATCGTGATCATAACAATAACCATGCTATTAATACGGGGTTGCAAAGGTAAGATTCACACAATGACCACAGCACAGTTAATAGAGTTATTATTTACAAATATACCTGTAAGTGTCTAAGTGGCTATTGGAGGATGAGAAGGAGATTGTTGAGAGAGAGAGGGTGATGGAGCAAACAACAAAAATACGACTACCAGCACGTATTCTTTACAAAGCCCCGGAAGTTTGCCCAGGATTGATGCTGGCTCCCCATGAAAGGGGAGTGTCTTCTGCATTGGAGTTCTCCCTCACCTCCTCCCCTCATCTCCTCCCTTCTCCTCTCACCACTGTTCTGGTTTTGGTAATAAAACGCCAACCAAGACGATGGACAAACAGTCTGTCTGTTCCCTGATCCATATTTCACATTAAATAGATGTTTTATTATATATCCTTCATATTATAGGTGTCTCTCCATCCAGACTGACAAAGAAAGAGGAACAACCAGAGAGTCAGGTGAAACAGAATTACACTTGATTATCTCACCTTTACTTTGCATTTAATTAGCACGTAAATATTCTCAATGGTCTCTTTATGGCTTCCATTATGCAACATAGTGGACTCTTAGGTGCTTGTCTTGTCGGTCTGTCGTAGGTCTAGAATACTATAATTAGGGTGGGGTTTGAGAATAACACAAGCATATCTACTGCTTTCTTGTTGTTACAGTACACATGTGTAATGCAGACTAAACAAGTATCTCCACGACCCAAACCCAGACCCCAAAGGGACCAGCTAATGCCCCTGTCCACCAATACAGTATATATGTAATCATACTTGCAAGTGACCAACATCACACCGCTACTGCAGCCAATCAGGTAGCCATTCCTGGAGATGAAGATCACCATTAGTGTCACAACCTGATCTGTCTCACCTGGCTTGTCTTTGTCTCCACCCCTTTTCCACCAGGTGTTCCCCATGTACTAATGGTTCCCTAGGCTGTGTCTCCCTGTTGCTTGTTGCCAGATGTTTTGTCTCAGTACTCTCGTTTCCCGCAACCTGTTTCTGATTCTCTGTTTTCCCAGTTTTCCGACGGTGTCCGTTTCCCGACCTCGAGCCTGCCTAACCCCTTGTGTAATTCTGTCCTCGTTACCGAACCCAGCCCGTCCTCCACTACGAGCCTGCCTTCTCCCGGTAACGGAACACAGCCTGTCCCCGACTACGAACCTGCCTACGTCTTCTACTTCTTTCACCATCTACCTGTAATAACTACAATAGGAGTTTTCAGAGTACATGTGTCCTGTGTCCTTGTGCATATAATTAAAACTTCCCAGAAGGCTTCATTAAATCTGGTGTTTTTTCCTTATTCATGTTGCTGCCTCTGAACTTTGTATTAACACCTCAGGACTATGAACCCATAAAAAACATTAAATTGGCTTCTGGGGTAATGTGTTCTCACAATGTTAAATTATTGAGGCCTACATATAAAATGTAATTAAGGTTTTCCTCTGTACACTTATAGGAGTTCAAAGATAAATAATTAATGGTGTATGTATAATCGCTTATACCATCAAGTTTTTATAACCCAACACAAATCACTCTACTTTCACAAGACTTGCTGCCTTTGTTAATTTGCTAATATATCAATTTGAACCTGATAGTACACACTGTACATTGTTACCTTATTGCTAGAGATGATATAATCTGCTGTTTAATTCACTGAATGTACTGTAACATTCAGTTGAATGAAGAATTATTGGCACCCTTTATGAAATTGAGCAAAATAAATGCAAAAATGACAAAAAACATTAATGTATGTGTAGGCTTAGGCCCAATCCGAATACTCCCCCTTACCCCTTCCCCTTAGCCCTTCCCCTTAGTTTTGCGCGTTCGCGCGACACCAAGTGCTGTCCGAATACTCATTTTGATCAAGACGAAGGGGTAAGACGAAGGGCTATATACCCCTTGAAACCAAGATTTTCCGAGAGCTTACTTGAAACCAAGGGGTACCCAGAACACATTGCGAGACGTCAACAATGGCTGCTAGATCAGCAAAAGAGACCCATAAATGTAGTATTTTCGGATTAAATAACGAATTAAAAAATTACGACACAATTGTTTTGTGATCTACGCAGTCCTGTACATATATATTTTTAACCATTTTAATAATTGAAGTTTTTTTTAAATCGCTACTTTTTGCCAGTTAACGCCAAAGATACATTGCTAATTTGTCCCGTATTTCTCTGACTACCTTTAATCAATGCATGTTTGTCTACAGTTAACTCTTTTAGCAGATAATTCATATCAGTGCATAACATAACATGTTGCTTTTGGAATAGCGATAAAAGTGCTTTACATACCGTCCCGAATCACAGGAAACCCGGCAAATAATTCGCTTTCGGGCAGAAAATGAACCGAAGTTTCATGCTGTACAACCATAGACTGTAGATTATGAAGGTGTACAACATAATTTGGATATGATACAGGACACTGGTGAGGCCAAGACATAGAGGTTATTGGGCCTCTTTGAAAAAAATGTTTGATAAACTGTAGTTTGTTTGTTGTTGCACTTTGCACATTGTTTTTGATTAAGGGTTTCTGAACATCAATCAATGACATTCAAAACAGTGATCACTGAAACAGATATACAAAACACAATGCAATGTGGATGAAATTATTTATTGAAAACAGCCTTCAGTAGTAAGCAAGCAGGTTTATTTCTATATCATGTGTGCTTTACAAAAACATTAAAAAACAATAGTACACAGAAGAACATCTGCATCCATAGGCACCGCCACCAAAGTAAACAAATAACTACTACATACATCGAACCATATGCGCAGTATAGACGTGTTGGGGATTATGGCACAGTATCTTGTTGGACCACCAGTCTGGAAAATAAAACAATTTTACACCATTAATGGCTGAGTTGGGAAAAATGTTTGCTACCTTGTTGGTTAGTTCCGTGAACTTTAAATACAATACGACAATGTTGTTTGCAACCAATCGATACATACCATAAGTTAAACTACCAGCATTCGTAGGCGTCGTAGACCTCTTCTCGCTTGATTTCTGCGATTTGTTGCAGAAAATCGCAAAAACATAACTAAAATCCACGCAATCGACAACATACACACTTTTCCAGACTGCATCTCCGAAGTTTGAGATCAACATTTGTGTCGCCTCTGGTGACGTAGCAGCCAGCTAGCGACGATGTATGATGACGTAGCCAAAACCGAGTCGTATCCCAATTCGTAGGGGAACGTAGCCCTTACCACTCGGTTTCGAGGGCCAAGGGGTAGGGGTAAACTAAGGGGTAGGGCTAAGGGGAAGGGGTAAGTGGGAGTATTCGGATTGGGCCTTACTGTCACGTCTGGCTCACAGGCAGGTAGCAGGTAGCAGGAAGCGGACACAGGCGCAGAGAATTCTATAATAAAGTCTTTATTTAACGACTCAGACTAATACCGAAAACACTTCGGGTCTCACGAAAACAACAAACAGACTCCGAACAGGAGAACACAGGAACGTACCTCTGTACGTACATCCAACACGTACAAACAATGATCCCACAATCACCAACAGAATGAGGCAGGGTTAAATACAGGGGCTAAATGCCCAACCAAACACAGGTGCGGAGAAGTCTCAGGTGCAGTGAATGACAGAGGGAGGGATAGACCTCAGGTCCTCACAGTACCCCCCCCCCTCTATGCGCTGCACCTGCAGCGCCAAACATCCCACGGGCAGGGCAGAGAGAACCGGTCCCGGGCAGGGCAGAGAGAACCGGTCCCGGGCAGGGCAGAGAGAACTGGTCGGGCAGAAACAGGTCTGGAGGTCGACCCGGCAGAGACGGGTCGGGAGGTCGACCCGGCGGATGCAGGTTGGGAGGTCGCACCGGCGGATGCAGGTCGGGAGGTCGCCCCGGCGGATGCAGGTCGGGAGGTCGCCCCGGCAGAGACGGGTCGGGAGGTCGACCCGGCGGATGCAGGTCGGGAGGTCGCCCCGGCGGATGCAGGTCGGGAGGTCGCCCCGGCGGATGCAGGTCGGGAGGTCGCCTCGGCGGATGCAGGTCGGGAGGTCGCCCCGGCGGATGCAGGTCGGGAGGTCGCCCCGGCGGATGCAGGTCAGGAGGTCGACCCGGCGGATGCAGGTCAGGAGGTCGACCGGGCGGAGACCTGGGCACAGTCTTAGGCCTGGGCACAGTCTTACGCCTGGGCACAGTCTTGGGCTGGAAACCAGGCTCAGGCAGGATCATGGACTCGGGCAGGGTCACGGGCTCAGGGACTGGGGCAGACTCGGGGACTGGGACAGACACAGGCATGACAGTGGAACAGGGCATAGAGGCACGAACGAGAATGGGCACAGAGACACGGACGGGAACAGAAGGAGAGACACGGACGGGAGCAGGACCAGAGACAAGGACGGGACCGGGATGAGAGACAAGGACGGGACCGGGATGAGAGACAAGGACGGGACCGGGAACGAAGACAAGGACGGGGACGGGTGAAGGGACGAATGCGGGGGCGGAGCTAAAGGCGGAGGTCGAGCGAGGGACGGAGGTCGGAGCATGGACGGGCGAAGGGACGGGGACAAGGACGGGATCGAAGAGGGGGACTAGGACGGGATCGAAGAGGGGGACTAGGACGGGATCGGGGACAGTGAGTGGGACGGGAACGACGACAGTGGAAAGGACGGGATCAGGGACAGTGACAAGGATGGGGCCGAGGACAGGTACACTGGAGACGGGGACGGGCTCGGAGACGGGGACAGGCTCGGAGACGGGGACGGGCTCGGAGACGGGGACGGGCTCGGAGACGGGCTCGGAGACGGGGACGGGCTCGGAGACGGGAACGGGCTCGGAGACGGGGAAGGGCTCAGAGACGGGAAAGGGCTCGGAGACGGGAAAGGGCTCGGAGACGGGAAAGGGCTCGGAGACGGGGAAGGGCTCGGAGACGGGGAAGGGCTCGGAGACGGGGAAGGGCTCGGAGACGGGGAAGGGCTCGGAGACGGGGAAGGGCTCGGAGACGGGGCGGAGACAGGCTCGGAGACGGGGCGGAGACAGGCTCGGAGACGGGGGCAGAGACGGGGGGCGGAGACAGGCTCAGAGACGGGGGGCGGAGACAGGCTCAGAGACGGGGGCGGAGACAGGCTCAGAGACGGGGGCGGAGACAGGCTCAGAGACGGGGGCGGAGACAGGTTCAGAGACGGGGGCGGAGACAGGCTCAGAGACGGGGGGCGGAGACAGGCTCAGAGACGGGGGGCGGAGACAGGCTCAGAGACGGGGGCGGAGACAGGCTCAGAGACGGGGGGCGGAGACAGGCTCAGAGACGGGGGGCGGAGACAGGCTCAGAGACGGGGCGGAGACAGGCTCAGAGACGGGGCGGAGACAGGCTCAGAGACGGGGGGCGGAGACAGGCTCAGAGACGGGGCGGAGACAGGCTCAGAGACGGGGCGGAGACAGGCTCACGGGGGCGGAGACAGGCTCACTGGGGGCGGAGACAGGCTCATGGGGGCGGAGACAGGCTCACGTGGGGCGGAGACAGGCTCACAGGGGGCGGAGACAGGCTCAGGGTACCGGTCAGAATACCGGTCAGGCTCCGGATACCAGTCAGGATACCGGTCAGGATACCGGTCAGGATACCGGTCAGGCTCAGGATACCGGTCAGGATACCGGTCAGGATACCGGTCAGGATACCGGTCAGGATACCGGTCAGGCTTAGGATACTAGTCAGGATACCGGTCAGGATACCGATACCAGGCTTAGGATACCGGTCAGGCTCGGGGATACCGGTCAGGCTCGGGGTCAGGCTCGGTCAGGGCTCGGGGTACCGGTCAGGCTCAGGGTCGGCAGGAGACCCAGTTTCGGGAAGGACAGAAAAACCGAACAGGACCTCCAATTCGGCCTCGGATCTGCGCCCCTCCCCCCCAAAAAAATTCTGGGGAATGTCCAGAAAAGGCAATGGCTCTACCTTCGAGCGGGGGGTGGGCGGGTGACGATACGGCAACTCGGCAGCCATCTTGGGCTGCGAGGTGTCAACCCTCCAGGGTTGTGGAGTGGCGGCCATCTTAGGTTGCTGGGTGTCAACCCTCCTGGGCTGTGGAGTGGCGGCCATCTTGGCCCGCGGGTTGCCAGGAAGAGCTCCGGGAGGTAATGCGGTGCTCAGCCGCCGGATGTAGGCATCCCAGCCGTACTCATCCTCCGACTCCTCCGACTCGTCCTCCCACTCCGACTCCGACTCCCACTCAGGGCTGAGTGGCTCTCTCCCATGCCGCATGGCTCTATAGTTCACCGGTACCCAGATGGGTGGTGGGGCGGATGGTCGTGGAGTAAGAGGTGGTCCAGGTCGAAACGCGCACCGGCGAAGATCAGCCGGTACCGCGGCAGACTGTTCATCTCTCCCTGAACAGCCTTTCCTTCTCTGCTGCGTCCCTCTTGGTGGGATCATACTGTCACGTCTGGCTCACAGGCAGGTAGCAGGTAGCAGGAAGCGGACACAGGCGCAGAGAATTCTATAATAAAGTCTTTATTTAACGACTCAGACTAATACCGAAAACACTTCGGGTCTCACGAAAACAACAAACAGACGATCGTAACGATCAGAAACTCCGAATAGGAGAACACAGGAACGTACCTCTGTACGTACATCCAACACGTACAAACAATGATCCCACAATCACCAACAGAATGAGGCAGGGTTAAATACAGGGGCTAAATGCCCAACCAAACACAGGTGCGGAGAAGTCTCAGGTGCAGTGAATGTCCTTGATTGTCTCTCTGCTGACAGGGGGAAGTGCCAATAATGGCATAGAGAGGGACAGAGGGAGGGATAGACCTCAGGTCCTCACACTTACACTCAAACAACTAACGTTAGCATGTTAGTGCTAGCTAGCTACTCCTGCATATGTAGGCTCACATTCAAACAACTAAAGTTAGCATGTTAGCTCGCTAGCTTCGTAGTTATTCTTGTATGTGTAGGCTTAGAGTTTACAACGATGGAAACTCTACATAGTGATTACTTTCATTTCTGGCGCTATGGCATTTCTGCGCTGTGTCTGAGTTTTTTGTGCGTCTCTAATTAGATCAGTCACAAATATGACCTCTACATTATCTAATCTATAGCGTTTTATTAACTCACTGTCATCCATTGTCGGCAACACATTTCTTCTCCCTCTGTCTTTCTGTCATTTTCTCATCTGCTAAAGAAACTCTTAAGGCTCTTAAAAGTCCTTGCCCGTGCTCCTAACAATTTTGATCTTAAGATCTCTTTTAAGGATTAAGATGCTTACTGAATTACTTTTTTCTTTACTAGAATTTTTCTTTAATTTTAAGAGTAAACACCCACATTTCTATGAATTTTCTTAGAATTTGGTCACTAGCAGCTACTCTTTTCATTAAGATTCTTTATGAATACGGGCCCTGAACTTGAACATTTGGAACGTAAACACTTAAACAGATCCCAGGTCACTACAGTACAGTGACGCTTCTATAAAAAATTGTAGTACCATTTATTAGTCACTAGCAGTAACATTTGCAATAGTTGCATTTAAATTATGACCACGTCTTATTTAAATAAATATGCGCAGTATTTGCTCTGTAGATTATTCTGTATGGTTCTGGTACAAGTTAAGCACAGTTTTACTAAATAGATGGTATACATATTGATTATGTTGCGTCTGGCTGCCAATACTGAGCAATAATTCTACACTACAAACCAATATCAATACAGATGCATCGCAGCCAGTCTGTGTATATAACTGCTAATACTTTTTAATGTCAAATGCCATTAAATGTCGTATCGCTGTTTAGTGGATAGCTATTTATGTTAAATATCACTGCTCCTTTTACCAGCCATTTGTATGTACTGCGCGTTATCTGTCTGTAGTACATACACTATATCTGTGCGCTGAAAGCTCTTTAACACTGTTTACTAAATAATTGTGATGTAGAACAATCGATTAGATTTAAAACGTTCAGAGCAGTTTTGGTGCCAATAGAATTGATAGAAAGAACCAGTGTGAAAATTCGGCGTGTTTTCTCGCAATTTCTTTTAAACTACGGCAAGCAGCATGGCTATAAGGCAGTGGTGGACCATCAGGGCCAGCAAGGCCTTCTCCGCTGGCCTAAACACTATCAGAATCCCTGGCTTGCATTGTAATATATTTTTCCCGTGAATGTGTATTAAATTATTCCCAATAGTCTATTCTCATAGCTTCTTTTCTGGGTTGCGCTGCTTCCAGTAGTGTATTTTTATTTTAGAGCTTTTATCCAATCATATTTCAGCCATCATGTGTTGCCACGTCAAAGAAATCTGCCTTAAGGCCTTCAGAATCAATCGTGCAGGCGCCTGTAGCTTCAAAATGAATGTCAATGTAACGATGCTCTTTAACCAATCAGATACTCAATCAGATTAATTCAACCAATCAGATTTCGAGATGGCGACACTGGGGCCATCTAGCAGGCTTAAAATAACGTCGGCCGTTTCACGCCCTTTGATTGGATGGTCAAAACCCGTACTATTACTACTAGTCAGAGCAAATTTTTTTTAACTTTACAAACCACAATGGCTGACAGAGGAGAAGACATTAACTCGCAAAGCCATTTTCAAAACGGACTTTTCAAGATGAGCAGGACATCATAAGGAAAGGTCGGACAACCCCGAAGTTAGCTAGCCTGTCCCAGCCGGGGAAAGGGTTTACCCGACACTCTCATTGCAATAACTATGAGCGGTACCCTTGGCTCACAGCCTCCGAGCCGAGGAACACTGCAAATTGTATTGCTGGGAATACATGTTATTTACAGTAGATCGATTTGGTGTTTGGAGCCAGCTGGGTTTGCAAACTTGAGTTGTCTAACCAAAGCAGCAGCGAGACCCCAAAGCACGGCCGGACATTTACAAGCAACGGTGCTTTTAAAAACTTTTGTGGAAAGTCGAGTGGATCTACAGCTCAATGAACATATGCGCAGGGAAACTGAGCTCCACAACGAAAAGGTAATGGCTGCATCGCTGCATGAGATACCTGTTTGTGATGCAACAGCCAGTTGTACTGCGTTTCTCTATAATATTGATGGTTTATAGTCGTGGCGTCATAATGTTGGTATTAAGAGGTGGATTAATTCGGGTGGGACACCACTGAAGGCCTAGGTGTGAAATGCACGGCCCGCCACTGATATAAGGTAATATTACGAAACTTGCCTTCAAGACATACACTACAATATAAGTTTCATTTGTAACAAGCATTGTTAAATTTTTCACTTGGCCGCCATACTACTAGCTTATTCTCTTAATACAAGCAATTGTAGTCAGTATGTATGCTAGCAATCAGCATTATTTTCAAGACAGTGACTAATCTTTTTTATTTACAGGTCTGGAAATCCATACCAGCAAGCAGCAAAGTTCTTACAAGAAGTTGCAAGAATGCTTAAAAATCCCTCATTTAACCAAATGCCCAATTTAAACACCCAACCCATCACAAACCCAACACAACTAAATAGTTCCACAAACACATTATTACACCACACTGCACAACCTAGTGCCCCAAATTCCAGCCAACACAGTGCCACTTTTACACGTAACACCACGGTGCCCCTAATGCCGCGACCCCCAAATAACACGCAATTGAGATAAATTCAAACGTTTCCCAGAACAAGTGCTTATGTTGCGTCCACTATGACCAGGCTTTTCAAACCCTATGTACGGTTGCATGGACCCAGAGCACAACAGATACCATCGCAGTGGGAACATTATTTCTGCTGTTGTTCCCTTCCTGAAACCTCTACACTGCCTACGGTGGAAGAGAATACTGTACTTAAAAAAGCAGGTCTAGGGAAGAAGAAAATAACCTTCCCAGATAACAATGGCTCTCATCGCCAATTTGTGGAGAGACTACAGGAAGTGTTCCCACAACTACAACAAGCAGGGGGGTTTAAACTTATGCGTACAAGCCATAGGCTACGCGAAAATTTGTAGAAATTCCCGTGCCATCTGAGGGATACTCAAACCCTTTCCTAAGATTTGAGAGTGGCCTCAACAAAGCAGTGGCATATTTAGTGGTCAGAGTCCAGCCAAAATCTGGTAGAGGAACAGGTAAATTGTATGTCTTTTCATAGTTTATGGTTGAACTGTTAAAGTGTAATCTCATGAAAATAATATATTTAAAACACATGTAATGTGCACATTTGTGTTTTGTTGAGAATTTCAACTAGGTGTCATTAGGAACTTATGAGGTAAACTGCACCGTTTTGCTGTTTTTAAATGATTGTTAAATCTTTCCACTGTATTTACATATCAGGATGTCATAAAGGAATAATGCCAAAATTGCAGAGAAGAAGTGGCGCTGCATTCCTTGGAGATTCATCTTGCTGCTTGTAGGGGAAGGTGAGCTTCAACTAGTTGTCTTGCTCAGAGTTATTGTTGTGACAAAGTGTATTTTATAGACAAACATTATTTGTTTTACAGTTGCCGGAATTAGGGGTTTGTAAAAGGCATTGTCTGTAGACCATTGTCTGTAGACCAGTGAGCTACAGAATTTTTAACAATGTATAGTGCCAACTCATATTTCTTGAATGATTGTCAAATCTATGGTATACATCGGCCCTCGCCTCAAATCCTTGATCTCTGCATCCTCCCAACTGTAGTACATAGAGCTCAAACGGTTACCATTACCCTATTAGTTTTGTCAAAAAGTGAAAGTTGTTTCGGAGTAGTCATGGGATATTCTAAAATAAGGTAAAAACATTAGCATAGAAAATGTGATGGTTTGTGTGTCTACTTAACATTTAAATCTAATCCACTACTATCAGTGACGAACGCTCAAGATGAAGTGTAAGTTCAAATACTAAAAATTCAGAATAATTACTTGTGTGTATTGTTTTAAATTGAGACTGTGGGAACTGTTTAGAATAATTTACTTTCCTTCCCCAATTATTGATGTTCACACAGGATCCCAAGAACATCTGCACAAAGAAGGAATGCGACAATGTCATTGCGTGTGTCACTGATGAGTTTTCAATAGCCGTAATGGTAAGACATGAGGTGAATAACATTTTGATTCACATTTATGATTATTTACATAAAATCTAACAATATTTTTCTGTATTTTTTCCAGCTTTGACACTTAAAAAAGTGGTTGTTAATATTCATCTGTCTGCAGATGAGTTCAATCTTGCGCTTTTTAGAATGTTTCCTCGTTTTGGAAATACTCCATTTGAGTTGTGTCGGGTGGACAGGAATCGAAACATTTATGCTGTGTCCTCCCAAACCCCCTTACAACTAAGGAACAGTGGGGAACTGGTGAGATCTGCACTATACCTGAGTCCAAAGGTAAGTCATTGGCACTGATATTTAAAACTTACATAGAATTGTAAACAACATTACTTAAGACAATGTGGACATCAATTTCCTCGGGATTAATTCTGGGTGTGACACAACAATATTCATCTTTTAACAGGAAGCCTTGGACAACAGAGAGTTGGAATGATCAAGTTGTTACGTAACTATCCATAAGTTAATGCATGTGAATGTTTTTTGTGAATATTTATAATTAGTGCATATACACACAGATGTTGTCAAAGCTTTTGGTACTTTTCCAATTTCTTAAAAATAGAATAGAATAACTTGAAAATAGAAAATAACAAAATTATTTAGTATCCACATTTTGTTTATTTAACATTTCGTAGAACACAAATGTTAACGGTTTAAGTTTAAATTAAATATCAAAAGCATACAATGAAAATGCACAAACTGAAATTCTGGGACAGTAAAATAAACATTTCTTTGCACAGCCTGTTGGAGCCAATTTCAGGTGATTAAATATTTTACTTTTTGCTAAAACGACGACACCCGGTGGACACCTAAGAAATGTTCCTGCAGTGGAAATCTCCCCGGGCACCTATTAATGAGGGACAGGTGTGCTGGCACCTATTAATGAGGGACAGGTGTGCTGGCACCTATTAATGAGGGACAGGTGTGCTGGCACCTATTAATGAGGGACAGGTGTGCTGGCACGTATTAATGAGGGACAGGTGTGCTGGCACCTATTAATGAGGGACAGGTGTGCTGGCACCTATTAATGAGGGACAGGTGTGCTGGCACCTATTAATGAGGGACAGGTGTGCTGGCACCTATTAATGAGGGACAGGTGTGCTGGCACCTATTAATGAGGGACAGGTGTGCTGGCACCTATTAATGAGGGACAGGTGTGCTGGCATCTATTAATGAGGAACAGGTGTGTTGGCACCTATTAATGAGGGACAGGTGTGCTGGCACGTATTAATGAGGGACAGGTGTGCTGGCACCTATTATTGAGGGACAGGTGTGCTGGCACCTATTAATGAGGAACAGGTGTGCTGGGCCAAACGAGAGGCAGAAGGACAATGTTTGTCAACCGTGGCATGTCGGTCGTGTAGTGTGGAACATGTAGTTAGTTTGACAGATTTAGTTTTTTTAATTTACAAAGCCTATTTTTATTTGAACTTTGCCGTTTGGAAATAACCTTTTTACATACATCACACAATCACACACCACTAATCCGTGACAAAAGGATCCCTCAGAAACCAAGACACAATTCAACAAACGTAAGTAGGTTTTAATTAGACATCTTTATGCATCTCAAGAGTTGGCCTAGTGGAAGTAGGAAAAGGCCAATACACAGCCTTTGGAGCCAATAACTGCAATCAAACTCTTTCTGAAGCTATTAGGCTCACCTGGGCAATATAGACAAAAAGTTAGGTCATTAAATATCCATTCCACAAGAGTTAGCAACTGTTTAATGGCAGTGCAGAACAAAAATAACATAAAAACCTTCATCACTTTAATTGTTCTTGTTTGAATTTTAACCCATGAAATAAGTGTAATTAAGTAGACAGAGTATTGAATTGGGAGATATTGACTGCATGTGAGCAATAGGGCATGCATGCCCATGTTGTTAAAATGCCTTGTTAGTAACAAAGAAGGTAAACATGCATGTATTACACCATGTTTATATTTTATGTTCACCAAGAGCTCAGAGGACCGCAGTTCTCAGCAAGACTCTTTGGTAATGTATTTCATGGCTAAGGTTGTCCAACTTATTAGAATTCTGAAGTTCTAGAATATGAACTGCAAAACAAAGGTGATTGGGAGAAAGTGAGTATAATAACATGAAATCTCTGGCATACAGGAACATTCTCCAAGAAGCCCATCCCCTCCAAGAAGCCCCTCCCCTCCAAGAAGCCCCTCCCCTCCAAGAAGCCTTTCTACATCAAGAAGCCCACCTGTTTCAAGAAGCCCATCTCCCCTACGAAGACCCTCTTTGCCAATAAGCACTATTCCAGTGGACAGTAATGAGAAGTATGTCCAAATTACAGACAAATACATTTGTATAGAGCAGTACTGTACTTTTATATTTGATGCTCCCTTCATTAACCAGAAAGTCAATCCAAGCAAACACACATTAACCAGGTGGTGATTTCAAGTTGCTGCTTATGGAACTGAGGTCCAAAATCAATTTCGTCGATGGTGCACCAACATCCAACCAGGTCAACGTGATTAGAGCAACAATAATGGAAAGTGCAAAACGTGCATTTAACACTAGAAGCGCCAACAGCCCACGCCCGCGGGCGTTGCAGTTAGTAATTGAAATAAATATATGATGTTGAAAAGCTACAGTCTCGTCCTTCCATGACTTTTCCTAAATACGTGCATTTTACCGTGTCCCGTTTTCAGAATTGCAAAATCACAAACCGAAGACTATATAAAACTACTATTTCCTTTTTTTTTTATACCTAAACTGCTCTCCTGTCGCCAAAAGCCCACGCCGCTGGGCGTTGGTACCCAAGAGGGGCTAATTGCGGTACCCAGACACGGATCACACCTCACTGGGCTTATGACGTCAATGGTTGAATGGGCGATACGCAGACAAAAGATTGATTGGCTTGGTTGAATTTGAATGAACTAGAAAAAAGTGGTAAGTTTATAAAGAAATATGTATCACTAAATAAACAGAACGAATTCATCCAATTACATCAAAGTTTACAGCCCATTCATTTAATTTGTAATTATTTATTAGTTCCATGTGTCATGCGCCTATTGCAGTCAATAATTAAGTAGGCTATACGAATAAACCTCAGTGTATTCATATAGCCTACAAAAGAATTCAACAAAATATCGTTTTGTATCGAAATTAAACAAATATAAACCCTAATTATTATTAGGCTTACTACAAATGAGCGATAAATAAAGTTACTCACAGAGTTTCATGCACACAGAGAAGGACGTGGGACATACATAAGTCCGAGACGCATACGGCAGAAAGAGCATGAAACTGGACTCGTTTGGTCGGATCTATATGAAACTGGACTCGTTTGGTCGGATCTATATGAAACTGGATATATATAAAGGATTAGTTTGCTGCTGTCTCATGTGCACTCGCAACAACACTAATGAACACTGTGTGCGGTGCAACCAGTTAGTTTGCGTGTCCTGCTCAGGCAGACAAGACTGCGAAGACTTTGTTGAATTTGAATGAACTAGAAAAAAGAGGTATGTTTATAAAGAAAAATATGTTTCACTAAATAAACAGAACGAATTCATCCAATCACATGTATGTATAGAGCCCATTCATCTATACAGCCCATTCATCCATACGGCCCATTCATCTAGCCCATTCATATACAGCCCGACCGTGACCAATATACAAACTGTGTTCTAAAATACGTGTTTTATTGTCTACAGTGCCTTAGTTACTGGACTGTAATTACTATAATACATTTTACAAATACAAACGATCAAATTATACACTGTAGCCTAATGTTTTTATTTCAAGAGTCTGTGTTGCAATATGTCTATAGCTACGGCCAAACATGCGCAAATCATTTGATTGCACATCGCTTGTGATCTAAAATGTTTCAGCATTTACTACATCAAAATAGGACATACAGATTGATGGATTTTTTCGCTCTGGCGATTTAAGGAGTGAAAACAGCTCTGGCGCTTCTAGTGTTAACCGGCGCACCTTTGATCCGTGCAGAAAAATAAGTGTTGTCTTTGTAGACAAATTAGGCAGAGGGGAGGGGTCAGTTAATACTGGTGGGCCCACCCGTGAATTTTTTAGACTGTTGTACAAGGCCATTATGGACTCAAAGTTTTTGGTTGGACCGGATTTCCAGAAAACCCTTGCCCTGGATTCCATAGGTACAGTAGGATAATTTATAAATTATGTCTATTAATTAATTGGTACATTTTGAGTTGATATAATGAAAATGTGCAGGCCTTTCAGAAGGAACATATTTCATCCTGGGAAAGATGATCGCTCTGGGAATGGTCCATTCTGGAACAGGACCGTGCTCATTCTCCTCCCAGATGTTCAGCAGGCTTTCTGGTCAACCCACTACACCCCCGACACTGGCAGATGTCAGTGACAAAGAACTCCAGGCACAGCTTGAAGAAGCAAGTTGCATTTAAGAATTGTGTTGTTATTACATGTATTCATTACAGATAGTTTAAAGTGACACTAGATAATGGAATGACAGATAGGTAGATATGTCCCCTTAATGTTTTTTTTTTTTTTTTTTTTTTTTTATGTGACCTACAAGATATTTACCATCTGATGTCATATTTTAGATCCAAAAAGCAACAACGATTAGGGATGCTGTTGAGTTAATCAACGAGGGAAATGAAAAGCATCACGTCACTCGTCGGTTATTACGTGGAGGACCGAATGGAGTCAGCATTCAACCAGTAAATATACATCCAAATACATGAAGCACATACCGTAACAAGCATTTTGTCTGGAAGCTTATCCATGTACTGTAACTATTTAATTTGACAACAACCATATTTGGCAGACATTTTGAAATGTTGCTGGCGTACCACTTTAATAAACTTTACCCAGCCTATGTACTTGTAAACTGTAAAAACATGTTATGATTATTAACATTTTGTGGCCTCTGTTTTTTAAAGGTTGAAAGTAGGGCTGCACGATATTGGAAAAAAATTACATTGCGATATTTTTTTCCCCAACGATATATATTGTGATATTGCGAGCCATCAATCCAGGCTAAAGTCAATAATTACCATTCCATCAGACCGTACCGTCAGACTCATGTAGGGCTCTGTTGTCCTGCTGGACCATAAATCTGTTGTAGCTGCATAGTATTCCACGTGTGACAGCTCTGCTTCAATCTTAGATCTGCATTTTCCATAAAGCTATTATATGTGCGGGATGGTATAACATACCGCGTGTCAAGCGTTTAGATCATTTTCTTAAATCCCTCTTTGGTGACGGTGTTTAATGGCAACATATCTTTAGCAATATAAAACGTTATTTTTATGTTGTGGTGCCATTTTAAGTGATCAGACAAATTGGTGGTGTTTCCTTGTTTTGAGGCCACAACTTTATAACACTCTAGGCAAAGTACCTGTTTTTGGTCAACATCCTCATTTTTGCAGCCGTTTATGTATAAAATAATTATTATTATACATAAGAATTAGGGCTGGGATATTTAACGCGTTAATGTGATGCGTTAATTTCAAATGTTTAACGCGTTAAAATAATTTAATGCAATTAACGCACCACTTTATTTTAGTTTCGGTTTGCAAAGCCGAATTCAAATACCATAGAAGCAGCTCGTCTTTAGTTTATCATATAAAAGCAAAACACAGGGTCATTATTTACGTTACTAGAGAGTATATAGGACAGAAACACCCGATCATTATTGATGTTGCAATCCGCCAATCCGCGTTACTGCAGTACGGTGCGCCTAATCGGGCTTTTGACCAAACAAGTAACCGTTAACCGATGTTTTAAATAAATAGATAGAAACTGCCGCCCAATAAACACAGTAGAAGACGAGGGACTGAAATAAATCATTCCAATTGCATTGGGATCCCCATCATACAATCTACCCTCTAAAACGATTGTTTTGAGACATAACCTGCTGGAGAAAGCAGAGAACGTCACTCTCATGGAGACCCTAACCAACCCGACATCACCAAACTTAATTTCACTTCATTCTGTTTGTCATTCATATTACAAAGGCTGTTATAGACTTCTTTAAAATTAATCTGGCAACTTTACATATAGGGTTTAAATATATAACTTGCACTTCAACACTTTGTTTATAAAGTTGCTATATTTGATAAGAATGACTATTCTGTATTGTTCACAGGAGAGACTATCATAAAATAATGTATTTAAAATATACTTCATTGTGTTAATTGATTTATTTCAGTGTTTCAAACAACTTGGGGAAAATGCGATTAATCGCGATTAATCACAGGATTGTGCGATTAATTAGTTTTTTTTTTTATAAATTCCCGGCCCTAATAATAATTATAATAATAATAATAATTACATCTCCCGTAGGGCTGGGATAAACGATTATTTTTTAAACGATTAATCTAGCGATTATTTTTTTGATGCATCGATTAATCTAACGAATAATTTTTCAGCCCGATTCGATTTGATTATTGATTATCTCCCCATTAATTGACTAATAGCAATTTATACATGTTGATTTACATATCTGAATGAAAAAAACATGAATTCCTTAACATTGCAATATATGTTTATCGCTCTTAATGTTAATGTTTGCTAATAAAAATACAGCTGTTCATTGTTTGTTCGGGTTAGTTCACAGTGCATTAACTAATGTTAACAAATACAACTTTTAAATGTAATACTGTTGAAATGAGTGAGGAGTCCACGAATCCAAGCCAGACGTGTTTATTATATAAACCTCTGTTGATTACATTCAACTTGCACGGCAACAGGCAACGAGGTACTAAACTAAGAACCTCTACTCCCGAGGTGTTTTTTTTCTAATGAACACCGGGGAGAACCAATGCGCATGCGCACTTCCCCAGTACGGCGACTCATGTCCATACAGTATGCAAACACGATCATTCACCAGAATGATCTACAAATACTGTATTAGTACATGTTGAAATTAATATGAACTAAGATTAATAAATGCTGTAGAAGTATTGTTCATTCTTAGTTCATGTTATGCCCATTGATTAAATATCAACAAGTAGGCTAATCAAATCCTATGTGTGTAACATAAACGTCACTTGCGCAGTCGCGGCATGACAGTGAACACAGTTACATGTAGGGACTATTACGGGCGCCAATATTTTCTGTTTAAAACCGGAATAGTCCTGCATGTAACGTTAACTGTGTTCACTGACCCATCGACGACAATCAATGAAGACATAACGTTACAACCGTTTGTTGATTTAGGTTGCTTGACATTTCACACCTTGAATACACGACTATATTACATATAGTAATTAATTACACAGAAAACATACACTGTCGCCTAAAACTTTAAGTGTCGACAACGTATTATAGCCTACTCCAACATCGAGTGCAAAGTTTAGGTCGTATTTTTTGCGTCGATGTAATCGATGACGTCGACGCGTTGTCCCAGCCCTAATCTCCCGACTCCTTGGTTGTCTAAATACATCCATTGTTTATTTAGCTAAGCATGTAAACGACCAGGAACAACGAAAACATAACGTGAATATTTTAGACAATGAAACGGTGAGTTCATGAGTTCGCTACGTGGTCGTGGATTTAAGAGACACGAGAGAGAAGCGCCGGAACGCGCATGTTGCTATCGGTTGCTACGACAACACAAACAAATTATTGCTAGTGCGCATGTCCATCATGACGTCATGGGCCAGTCAACGCAGAAGATCCAAGCTCCATGTTGGCTTTTTGAGCACTCGCATTGGAATGTACGGGGCTTCTCGCAGAACACTGTATTCAGTTCTCTTAATACATTCATGGTGCTACCGTTCTCCTAATACATTTATGGGTGCAACCCTTCTTCACATTGCATGTTCCGACGATGTGACTATCGCGCATGTGCACATCGCGATGTCAATGTTAAAACCGAATATCGTTCAGCCCTAGTTCAAAGAGGGCCTGAAACTCTAGCTGTCCTGGAAACAATCCAGTCACACCCTGAGACATTAAAATGTCTAATGGTCCAAGATGATGCTAAAAAATTACATACAAGTTACTTACAGGGATTTTCGAGGTGGTCTATTCAGAGGAAGGCAGCAACAAGAGGAGAGCTGAGGAAATGACTGTGGGCTTTTGGTTGGACTGGGTGGCAGATGTAGAAGGTAACTGAATGGCTAATAAATACAAACAATTCAAATAGTGATTAATATTGTTGGTATAATTTTATCCAAAAACAAAAAATCCATTACCTACATGCAAGTCTAACTAATATACAGATGATACCAATGTTGAAATAGGTCTACACACTAGGGCTTAAATGAATAGTTCACTTTGAAAAAGTTTTGATATGTTTTAGCTTACCTCAAGGGCATCCAAGATGTAGGTGTCTTTGTTTCAGCAGTAGTTTCAATTTTTATATTTTTAGGTAAAACCGTTCTTGTCTGCCAGTCATATAATGCAGGTCTACGGTCACTTCGAGTCCCACCCTCAAAGAGCATGCACCGAAAAGTCTATATAAGTGGGATTTCTCCTATAAACTTGCCAGTGTTTAGCTCGTGTGTGAGAAGTTATTAACTTATTATATAAAATCCTCTTTCCATTTAAAGCACTATTTAAGCATAAAAATTAACACATTAACATGAAATGAATAGCAATTACTTCAACACTCTAAACACTTCTACTTTTAAACAAAGATACTCCGTTTCTTAATTAACTTAAAATATCAACTAGTCGCTAATCACACGGTTTATAAAAAATATATCAATTATTTATTTATAAAAATAGGTCAATAGTTAAATGCATCTTGTCTAAATCACTTGTTAAATCACAAATGTATTAAAACTTAAACAGTCCAAACATAAAGGCCCAAGAAAAGAAAATAGCCGGCAATAACCTTTCTAATTTGTCTAATCATTCAAATGTCCAAATGGGGACGTCCTGCATGTAGCTCGGGTACGTTGTATCCTGTTCACAAAAATGGCAACTCCACCACCCAGGACAAAACAAAAAATAGTACCTGTACCCCTAAGGGAATGTAGCCTCACACGTGCGGGATCCAAGGCAACAGCAGCGGGAGATATAAGGTAAGGAAGACACACCGGGCTGACAGGAAACACACCGCAGATACTCTCGGAAAAGTCCCCACTCAGCCACGCTATCCGGCGCCATCCGGGTCTTCTCTTTCGACCGTCTCGCAGTTCCACCCAGGCTTCACATTCCTAGCCGCTAGCTTGTTCGCAAAGTCTATGTGAAATCCCTTGCCACTTAGTCAGCAGCTATATTACACTACTTCGTATTGTAGTCTTGTCTGAGTAGTCCACCCAAATAGACATATCACCATTACTGTTTCCTATAAGAGTCCTGGTTTGCAACTCTCCCTAAACTGGTGAATTACAATAATTGTAGCATGCAATCGGTATCATCCAACAAGTTTCTCCCCTCACTCGTTCCTCCTACTTCCTAGTTACCTTTCACCTACGGCTGTGATTGGCCAATTCACAAACCTTACGAAACAAACATATTCACATATACATTTTATAAACTCTTGCTTCAATAAACTTACAGGCATTGTCAACACATTTTCACATATATTATTTCACAACAGATAATTAACACTTTAAATTCTATATACAGTAAAACAGGAACATTACCCAACTCAAATTGAGCAAACCATAACTTAATTGATGTTAAATGAATCTTAACTTTTAACCATTGCATTGTATCCACTAAACCATTAAACTATTTATTCAACCTATATCCTATATTAATGAACACATTTCAACCTGGCTACATAAACATGATTTAATTACTCATAAATGTAAAAAATGTAAAATCTATATAAATACTGTTCGTTTTCTCACACAAACCGCTCGTTTCGTTTAGGCCATCAATGTGTACTTACATTTATGAGTAATTAAATCACGTTCAATTTTGACTTCTCTGTGCATGCTCTTTGAGGTGGGGACTCAAGTGACCGTAACCCTGCATTACTGACAGACAAGAACGGTTTTACCTAAAAATATCAAAATTGAAACTACTGCGGAAACAGACGCCTACATCTTGGATGCCCTTGAGGTAAGCTAAAACATATCAAAACTTTTTTCAAAGTGAACTATTCCTTTAACTTTGTCAGAAATTGAAGACCTAGCCATACACAGAAAAGTTGGTGATAAAATAATGATATGTTTAATGTGCAAGGTAGTATAAAGAAGTTATAGAAATTATTCGTCCAGTCCAATGTCCAGCAACTTATTTTCTAGCGGGAGAGGCGTTCATCCAGGATGAAGATGTTGAAGAAACCATAAAAGTCAGCCTGGAAGAAATCCAGATTTTTTCGACAGGGGGTGCACAAATTCCCCCATTTGGCTTTGATGCGGTGCCAATGCTAATGTTCCTGCACCAAGAACTTCCACTTGGAGAAAAAAGAAAATTCCCTGGGGCCAACACATGCGCAATCATATTGTGCCTCCCCTTACACCACTGCTACAGGAACTTCAAAAAGTGGATGTGCTCAGGAAATATTGGTCTCTTGAGCTCCGGGTTGCGCGGTGAATGAGTGATGCGTTTCATTTAGCGTAATAATGGATCCTGAGGAGGTGAAACGCGCAAGCAGGACTGTGGCGATTACATTTGGTTGCACCGGCAAAAAGATTAAAATCTCACTTTTAATGAAAAAAAATGAGCCGGTGGGTTATGCCAAATGCAAGAAAATTGACAATCTCTTAAAATATGCCAGCAAAATGACACGGAATTCGTGGCTGTAAAGGCATGAAGCTGTTCAACACCTGCCAGTGGCCAATCAGTGCTGCTGGACGCACCATTAGAGCGCATGACTGGCTGAACCCATATACTGGGGATTACATACTTATCCTACACTAAAACATGTAGCTTAATCTTGGTGAGTAAAGGTTTTCAAATAAATATTATTTGAATCTTAAATGCAAATTGGAGATAGAGTACATAGGCTAATGTTGCCATTATTCTTTTAATTTCAGCTGCTGTTCACCATATAGGCGAACCATGTGGAGCCTTATTATGTGTGCTTGACTATGGTCAAGGACACATATTGTAATCTCACATATATATTATTATTATTATATCAATTTTGTCCCCGCCTACTCCTCCCACAGTTTTTGCACTAGATGGACAAAAAAGGTGTCAAAATGTGCGTCCCGAACTCTATTTAGTTGGCATTGTTTTGTAGAAGGTTTCGTTATGTAGTTTACGAAATATTAACGATAATGTCGCTAATTAATCCCCATTGAAATACATTGACGGAATCTTCAAAACTAGAGTGTGAGAGCCAATTCAGCAGAAAATGTTGAGAACATTTGTAAACTGCTACTGCTGCCTGAGTTTCAACTCTTTACACACAAATGGCATATCAAAACGTTCATCTATTTGTGCTGTCACTCAAAATGTTCAAATATAAGCTGTAACATATATATTTATTTCGTTATGTCCTTTTGTTTCCAACTTGCGCCTCCCCATAGACATCTATAGAAACGGTGATTTTCTCCACTCTAATTTGAAAGCGATTTTTGGTGTTTTTTTGTTCGTTTGTAAATTGTGATAGCGCCTACATTTCCGGGGTTACAGATACATGTTATACATCAAAATGTCCGCCTGGTTCTTAGGATTCCCATGATGTAATTGTTTAAACTGTGTGAGTAAAACTCTGGTTAGTAGAGCTAAAAGTATACGACCATGTCTGAATCTTTTGAAATGATAGACAGTGAAGCAGCATTTTCTGGTTGTTGATTGGCTAAATAGTAGGAACATTCTGGAAGGGGCGGGGGGGGGAGGAGGCAGCGCGCTCTGATATCGATGAGAACAGGTGTTCCTCCTGACAAAGGCATAGTTGCCTGGCCACAGCCAAATACACTGCCAGGCAACAGCCACAGACATATGCCTGCAGCAATCAAAGAATGAATGGGTAAGTTGTTTCTCTTGGTCTCTGTTTACACGTTAGCATGTTAGCTAGCGTTAGCATGTTAGCTAGCGTTAGCGCGCTAGCTAACGTTAGCATGTTAGCTAACGTTAGCATGTTAGCTAGCGTTAGCTACAGCTGCAGCATGAATGAATTGGTAAGTTCTTTCTCTGGGTCTCTGTTTACACGTTAGCATGTTAGCTAGCGTTAGCGCGCTAGCTAGCGTTAGCAGTTTATAATGCTGTTTCATATGCTACTATGGTGCATGCAGCAGTAGTGTGTATTCATGAGTAATGACTGATAGGTTTAACACATTGTATACTATGGTACATGTAGCAGCAGTGTGTATTCATGAGTAATGACTGATAGGTTTAACACATTGTATACTATGGTGCATGTAGCAGCAGTGTGTATTCATGAGTAATGACTGATAGGTTTAACACATTTGTATACTATGGTGGTTTAACACATTGTATACTATGGTGCTTGCAGCAGCAGTGTGTATTTATGAGTAATGACTGATAGGTTTAACACATTGTATACTATGGTGCATATAGCAGCAGTGTGTATTCATGAGTAATGACTGATAGGTTTAACACATTGTATACTATTGTCCTTGCAGCAGCAGTGTGTATTCATGAGTAATGACTGATAGGTTTAACACATTGTATACTATGGTGCATGTAGCAGCAGTGTGTATTCATGAGTAATGACTGATAGGTTTAACACATTGTATACTATGGTGCATGCAGCAGTAGTGTGTATTCATGAGTAATGACTGATAGGTTTAACACATTGCATAGTATGGTGCATGCAGCAGCAGTGTGTATTCATGAGTATTGACTGATAGGTTTAACCCATTGCATACTATGGTGCATGTTGCAGCAGTGTGTATTCATTGGTAATGACTGATAGGTTTAACACATTGTATACTGTGGTGCTTGCAGCAGTAGTGTGTATTCATGAGTAATGACTGATAGGTTTAACACATTGTATACTATGGTGGTTTAACACATTGTATACTATGGTGCATGTAGCAGCAGTGTGTATTCATGAGTAATGACTGATAGGTTTTTATACATTGTATACTTGACAGGGAGGTATGAACCAGTCAATAAAAATAAGTACATATTAACTGAGAAGATTTAAACATGTGCTAAACTCCTGTCCATTGTACTGTCTTCTCTTTTTCACAGAGGTCACGGTGATAGGATAGGATGGAAAGGCCCAGGAAAAACATTTGAAGCCGGTGTGAAGCAAACCTTGCCCCCCCCACCAATGAACTATTACTGCTAATTGAATGTAAACTGTTGAGGGTTTCCCTTCTTTAAAGAAGGCTACCTGATGAGTCCATGTTTATTCTATAACAAATCAAAAGTCACTGCGTCAGGGCTGGCAGGAAAGTGATATGAGAGAGGGGGCCTGTATGGTAACTTCCTGTTGAGCTTGACTGCCAGGTTAATTCTTACTGTACTTTTATACAATACTAAAGCATGTGAATTGTTGCTGCTTGCTCTCCCTCCCTTTAGGCATCCCCCCAAAGGCTCTTTTAAGAGCCAATTCACAAATGTTCTTTTACAGAACGTTGTGTGTGTGTGTGATGTATGTATGTATGTATGTATGTATATAATGTTTGTTGCAATTATATTATTTCAATGCTGATGGTATCATGTGCTCTGCAGGAGTGTTGCTGTATCTTGCCTAACACCAGTAGGGTTGTTTACCTAACATTAGTAGGGTCGTTTACTTAACACTAGTGGGGTTTTTTGCCTATCGGTTGTGGGGTTTGTTTTGTCTTGTCCCTCACAGGCTATGCCAATCTCTCTTTTGGTCCTCCCTGGCTCTGTTGTCCTGCTAAGTAACACGTGACACATATGACAGGGAGGTATGAACCAGTCAATAAAAATAAGTACATATTAACTGAGAAGATTTAAACATGTGCTAAACTCCTGTCCATTGTACTGTCTTCTCTTTTTCACAGATGTCACGGTGATAGGATAGGATGGAAAGGCCCAGGAAAAACATTTGAAGCCGGTGTGAAGCAAACCTTGCCCCCCCCACCAATGAACTATTACTGGTAATTTAATGTAAACTGTTGAGGGTTTCCCTTCTTTAAAGAAGGCTACCTGATGAGTCCATGTTTATTCTATAACAAATCAAAAGTCACTGCGTCAGGGCTGGCAGGAAAGTGATATGAGACAGGGGGCCTGTATGGTAACTTCCTGTTGAGCTTGACTGCCAGGTTAATGCTAACTGTACGTTTATACAATACTAAAGCATGTGAATTGTTGCTGCTTGCTCTCCCTCCCTTTAGGCATCCCCCCATTGCATACTATGGTGCTTGCAGCAGTAGTGTGTATTCATGAGTAATGACTGATAGGTTTAACACATTGCATACTATGGCGCAGCAGCAGCAGTGTCACCTCAGTTTGGCAGTTGATATCAGTACACAGTCGACTACGGGTGGCCGCAAGCACACATCATCACAATTTCTGCAGAAATTGTACGCTATCTAGTTCTCTTATGTATTTGAAATAATTGAATATTATTCATAATGTTATTATTCATAATATTTAAATCACTGTACAATTGATGAAAACGCAGAGACTAATGATTTGTCACGAAAAAGTCAGCGCGCAAATCTGCGTAAGAGTGCTTTTCAGATAAGTAAACATTGGTGAATGTCAGAATCTTCGTGGAAACTGCGTAAGTGGGTTTTAAGAACGAATTTCTTCTTAAGAACGGTTGAAGAATATGGCCCTATGTCTGTAGTTTTCAGTTTGGTGTTCTATTTTTAATAAATTATTATTTAGCCCCTTCTGTGTTCTGTTGAGCTTGCTCATGACAAATTGTTCTTATTTGAAAAACATTGTATAGTATATCAGCTAGTTATACATGAATCACAGATCAGAAAAGGTTTTACACATTTGATTCGATGTGCAGATAGCACATTTTAAGAGTAAACAATGTATGTAATATCTATACTTTTAAAGAACCCTCAACATATATTTTGAACTAGTAAATCTAAGCTCACCAAAAAGCCATCTCAGGCCAATTAGTTGTATTTATTTTATACTGAAGTCTATGTTAATATTTTTCTTTATCATGCAAGGAGAAAGGCAGTCAGTAATCCATAATATACTGGAGGTTGTAGTGTGAGAATCTGTGATTAGCCAATAATACTGCAGATATTCTAACTTATCTGAAGTGAATGCCGTTACGACTGTGACCACTAAAAGCAGATAACCTGTTAGATCTAAGTGACAAAGGGTTTGGATAAGAGCGTTTTTCCAGTTGTGTCTGCAGACAGGCCGCCATGTGTGGGCCACTGATATTATGAGCTCAAGTGTTACTGTGCCAGACTACATGATAACTTAATGAAAAGCTAAAAACAGTTAATGCAGTATTTTGGTCTGTGTGCAACAGAGCTGAGGTGTATAGTTCAACAGATAATGTGGTTCTCTTGCAAGTCTTCTAAAAGCAGAACTAGCAAAAGGGACACATCGGCATCCCATCTTCAGACAGACAAACAATAAACCAGTTCAACAGCACAGGGCAATCCTCCCAGCTCTATTGTGTCTGCATCCTATCAGGGCCTCCCCTCCAAAGGTGGTGTACTTCACTCAGGATAATGACGCAAATATCGACATTATACAACTTCTGCACAGAATTCTGTTTAAACCTGCTCTACAACCATGTAAATTCTAGCTATTTGTAATTAATGTGTTTTAAGTGTAATCTGATCAAGAGGGAGACATTACAGACGCACGGTACACGTTTAACAATACAGACGCTATGTACACGTTTCACTCACGGCGATGTGAGGTTTTGATACCATTACAGACGCAATGTAGAGCGACGTTAGTTAGCTTTGATAGTTCTTAGCGGCACTTTCCACCCCTCATAGGAATAGGCGCTGTTCTGCTAGGACTGTACTGCAGCCAGAATTCACACAGAAACCCACGCTGGACAATCACACCTTTTTAGTAATTTTTTTCAGTCTATTCTTATCAGTTTTGTCTTGTGTATATATTGCTACTCTAGCTCTAACTGATGTAAACTAACCTGACAATAAAGATCTTTCTGACTCTGATTAGCATTAGATCACCACAGAGAGTATTCGCCAGGCATACACTGAATCTTTTGACTTGGGTTGCACACAGATTTTGCTCTGACGGCCAGCTTAATTTAAATTGACACTGCTGTTTCCCTCATGTTGATACATCCCAAAAACAACCTCCAAAGGCAAAGCAATGTCTAGAATCAAAACTTTACATCTACTCTCCTGCCTTAACTATCAATACAAATGAATACACCTGCCTCACGACCCTGAAAATAAAGCTGACAGTCTGCACTTTAACCTCATTGTCATCCTGTATCCCTTCAACCTGAAAGTGCTAGAAGACAAAACCAAAATAACAAAAAAAGTAATTTTCCAATGAACTATAGTTCTCACTGTATACTACTAGCTGGACTCCCAGACTGGTTGTAGTGCAAAGATGCTGTTGTGAAACACAAACATCTTCAGAGTCAATATTTTTGTGTCTTTATTGAACACCCATTAACCTATTAAACATTCACAGTGATGGAGGCCCAGCCAAGTGGATATAACAAGTCTACACTCCCCTGTTAAAATGGCAGGTTTTTGTGATGTAAAAAAAGACAAAGATGCCAAGACAATATTTGCCCACTCTTCTTTGAAAAAGAGCTCCAAATCTGTCACATTGCAAGGACATCTCCTGTGCACAGCCCTTTTCTGATCACCCACAGCTGTTCAATTGGATTCAGGTATGGGCTCTGGTTGGGCCATTACAAAACGTTTATCTTCTTCTGGTGAAGCCATGCTTTTGTGGATTCGGATATGTGCTTTAGGCCATTGTTGTGCTGGGTGTGAGGTGCTGGGTTTTTATATTCGCTGATGTGTGTGTTTGTCTCCCCCTGGTGGATGGCTGGCCGATTTTCCAGACTCCCAGATTTGTTTCCCTGTGCACCCATTTGGGATTACTCACACCTGGACCTGATTTGCTACCAGTATTACTTATCCTCTGCTTTGCCTATCTCCAGGAATACCCGTCACCGCTTACAAACTGTCACTCACCTGGAGAACGAGAATATTCACCTGAGTACTGGGAAACCTTAAGACTGGGAACTACAGACCTGCACCTTCACTCATCTGACTTTATGTGCCGGAACCCAATGATTTAAATCTTACAATAAACCATACTGTTTTACTTTTCAGCTGCGTCCAGTCTGCTTTTGGGTTCAAACTTTCCTGATACCTGACACCGAGTCCAGTTCCACAGCACAGTCCGAATCCGGTTCCACAGCCCAGGCCGAGTCCAATTCCACATATCCAACTACTAGTAATGCTATCCAACTCTGAGATCTATTATTAAATTCAGACGATCTAGGTGTCAGCAATGATGTTATGTATATCTGAAGCCTGTGGAGTAGGAATTTGTAAACAAAAAATAGTAATAAAGGGATCTACACACTTTTAAGGAGGTTCAGCCAACTTTCTAGAATAAGATGCAGTTGTGTGTATTATAGTTGTCTGAACTTATAAAACAGAGTCAAACAACTTCAGAGTAGAATCAGATGCACTTCATATACTGTATTTATTCAATCCTCAGCTTCCTCTTCTTTCTGAACTGTTTGGCCAGATGATGCATCTCTTGCATTGCCTCGTATTTATGGGGCGCCGTTTGTAAAGTGAAGCACACAAAAAATAACACCAACATTTTGCCACATTTAATAGTCACAAACAACATTTAATAGTCACGTTTTTAACACATTTAAAGCATTATTTGTGAACTTTGTCTTATTTACTTTTTGTGTAAAATATATATAAATGCTAAATGTTAAATATTAAATGTTAAATCTAAATGTTAAATCTAAATGTTATATGTTAAATCTAAATGTTAAATCTAAATGTTATATGTTAAATCCAAATGTTATATGTTAAATCTAAATGTTAAATCTAAATGTTAAATTTTAAATCTAAATGTTATATGTTCAATCTAAATGTTAAATGTTCAATCTAAATGTTAAATGTTCAATCTAAATGTTAAACGTTCAATCTAAATGTTAAATGTTGAATCTAAATTATAAGTCATACATTTAACTATACAAGAATTACGGTACTTAGCCACGCCCCTAGTTCGTGACCGTGAATCTTCACAACTCGCACAGCTCTATTTCACAAAGAGGTCTTTCAAAATGGCAAGTCATGTAGAGTTATAGCGGCTGTATTTGAGAGAGCTGTTGCTGCTGGTGTTAGGATGGCTCTTCATGACCGACCTACACCAAGCACATCTTCCCAATCAACCACCACATCATTGCCATCGGTAAGTACTGAAGTTATGCGTTTTATGAAATGGAGGGGTCTTACAGTTAACCTAGCTGTCGTAGCTAGTATCATATGTCACCTGTTAACTAGACTACCATAACCCAGTTAGTGGTTAACGGTAACCAAATTACCCACTTTTTGAAGCTATTGTTGTGGTGAAGTTGTGACCAACTTTCCCAGATTGCTCACGAGCGCACTAACTAAGCAATCTGGGAAAGGGTTGGGTACGGAGACCCGCTGCTAATAGGGGACAGGTGCCTTAACAACCGGTATCTACCGGACCGAGTAGCAACGCGGATTTGTGTGCCTCATTTCGGCGCCACTTATTATACCTGCGCTGCTCTCTAAAGCTCCGAAACGGACGTTAGACGCGACAGAATGATCGCTGCACGTGACACTAGTTAACAGTACACTGCCTAGGACTAGCATGTGACATTAGCCCTGGTGTTGTCCTCCCAAATGCCTTACACCTTTTGTCCTCTGGGGTCAAAAATTACCCCGCCTCGTTTGACTGTTTATAAAGCATACAGTATAAATTTACAATAGATTTTGTGTTACACCTTTAGTCATACTTCAGTTCAACCCATTATTAGAAATATTTTGATTTTTTGGGGAATTTAGAGCCAATAGACCTTATTGACATAAAACATACCCACATATGGCTGCAAATCCATTTGATTCATCTTTCTCCACTTGTTACCATAAATGTGTTGCCCCTCCTTGTTTGTCATGTTCAGCACTGTGTCTTCAATAGGCAGAAACAGGTCAAAAGTGGACTTTATGTCATCAATCTGAGACCTTGCATATGCAGTTGGACCATTGTGGCTTGTCTCTCTCTGCTGACAACATGCTTCGCCGGTCACTGGGAGGGATGGAAGACCAGATCAATGTTTCATCCTTTGACTGGAAATATTCTTCTATCTCAGCTGGGTCCTCTTCCTTATTCTACCTCATCTGTTGATTCTTCATCTTCATCATAATATATGCTGTCCTCCATTTCTGACACTTCTTCCATTTCAACTTCAGATTCTACCTCATGAGTTAATTCTTCATCATAATAGGGTCCGTGCTCCACTTCTGACACTTCTTCCATATCAGCTTCAGATTCTTCCTCATCATCACGTTCATCCATTTCCTAAAATTCATAATCATCTTCCATTTCTGCAGCAAGAGATGTGGGGGCTTCTTCAGAGGAAGAACTAGCATGCTGTCTGTATGTTGGATCTATCACCTCGTCATTATGTTCCTCCACTTCTGACCCTGAACCCTCTTCATCAGTTGATTCATCCTCATTATATGCAGCATTGTCCTCCTGGTCATTATTTTCTTTTATATCATAAATTATCTTGCAAGCCTCTTGTGCATTATAAAACTTCTGTCTCCTCATTGTGCTGCCTGTCGCTTTCAGACTAACATGTGAAATGCCCCAAACACCTGTGAGAAAATACTTGTTTTGTTTTGTGTTGTTGTCATAACCATTGCTTGACCCCACACAACAAACACAGATGATCAAAGTTGTTTTGCCAAGCAGTATGGTGTGACAATTTGCTCCATTGGACTACTTTGTGCTGCGGGGTCTTTTTGACCCCAGAGGACAACAGAGGTTATTACATTTAGTGTAACACCCAGAATTCAATCAAATTACTACTAATTAGTTTGACTCATAAAGAGCATAGTAATAAACAACTACCCTTATTTTCAGACCAATTAATGAAAAAAAAACATATTTTTCGGCAAAATATTTTTTTTGGGGTCATAATGACCCCAGGACGACACGAGGGTTAGTTAACTAGCACGTGACACTAGTTAACAGTACACTGCCTACGTTAACTAGCACGTGACATTAGTTAACAGTACACTGCCTAGTTTAGCTACCACGTGACACTAGTTAACAGTACTCTGCCTAGGTTAACTAGCACGTAACACTAGTTAACAGTACACTGACTAGGTTAACTAGCACGTAACACTAGTTAACAGTACACTGACTAGGTTAACTAGCACGTGACACTAGTTAACAGTACACTGCCTAGTTTAGCTAGCACGTGACACTAGTTAACAGTACACTGCCTAGTTTAGCTAGCACGTGACACTAGTTAACAGTACACTGCCTAGGTTAACTAGCAGCTGGATTAAACACGGTGACAATGCAACACACTTGAAACTGGTAGCCTTACAGTGCATTTTAAAATTGGGCTTTATCGCCATATCTGACAGTCAAAATATGGGCTCTTGTTTCAGGTCTCCACACCAGTAGTGCCCACTGGCACTTCCAGCTCTGCCACCACTATCACATCACTGAGATCAGTAAGTTAAGTTGTGTTATACAGCTAGAACATTTTTGTTACCCTCAGTGTAATGAGTCATGTAGCTCAAAAAATCAAATCCATCAACAGACTAATAGGAGTTATATGACAAATTGAAGTGAGTCTAGAATGATTTGACAAAAAAAACACTGTAAAAGCTATTTTTGGTTAATTTTCAAGTTCAACATTGGTCATTTTTTGGCTCATGTTATTTTAATATGAAGTGTATTAATATGGGTGGAGTATAATGATTACATTATGTGCGTGGTAAAATTATATCATGAAAACACTAAATGTCCTGTCTATTTTTCCCCTTTTTAGGATGGGCATACCATATTTTCTAAAGAGGACATTTGAGTGCTTGTTACGGCTTGGGACAACTCTCTGCGGTAGCTCCGGTCCTGCAGATATCCAGACCCACGTTATACAAATTCATGCGGCAATACAACATAAGGCACACTAAATATTGTGAAATTTCCGATGAAGAATTGGATGCAACCATAAGTGACATCAAAGCAGAACATCCTCATGTAGAAGAAGTTATGCTTAATGGACATTTACGTGCCAGATACATGGTGGTGCAGAGACATCGTCTCAGATACTCTGAGAAAAGGGTTGATGGTGCTGGGGTGAGTCCAGGAGAACAGCAACCATACAAAGACCAGTATACACTGCCATTTCCAAACTATATATGGCATGTAGGTGGCAATCACAAAGTTATTAGATGGAAATTAGTTGTACATTGAACAATGGATGGTTACAGTAGAATGTTAACGTTTATCTGGTGTTCCAACAACAACCGATTGAAACTGTTATGGACCTCTTCAGTACAGCCATCAGTGATTTTGGCCGGCCCCTTCATATCAGAACTGATCATGGAGGGGAGAATGACTGTATTTGGGAAGACATGAGAGTTCAGAGGTGACAATTCTAAGTTGAATGTGTTTGCACCCATTTTCTATGAGCTAGAGTCAATGGAGACTTTAGACATATAGATAATGAATCAGATTTATTTTCTCCATTATGTATATATTCCCAGGATCAATCGGACATTGGATGAGTTTAAATCTGCATTTAACAATCATTCAATCTCCTCTGAAGGTAACAGAACCTCAGTTCAGCTTTTCACCCTAGACAGACATCTTCTGTTAACTAACAATCCAGAAACTGCAACTGACGAAAGAACAGAGGACTCCGTATCGGCACCTCTTGCACATCTCCTTTTGCCCATTTAACCAGCAGGACTTGCAAGAATTGGTTGTTTCACTAAACCCTCTTGAAAATTATGGAAACAAGGGAAAAACATTATATAACAGTACACAAATTTGTATTCAACAAAATTGTAAAAACTGTAACTTAAATCCCTGTTGTTAAGCTTACCCCTCCAGAATAGCTTGCTCTAGCTGTCCTTTATTACCCCTTTTGTATATTAGTACTGTTCATATTGTGTTTTTATTGTCTCATTGTTTTTATTGTCTCAAATAAAATGTTGCTTCACAACTATTGTCTGTATCTTAATTTCAAACAATTTGGATATCACATTTGATATATATGCAATGCAATCAAGTCTTTACTAAAACACAATTAACAATGGAAGTGTGATTTGTTTTTCTGTTAAATATTTGATCATGCTTATATTGAGAAAAAGTGAGAATGTTTTCATGAACATTTCTTACTTTGAATGCAAACTCTAGTGCTGTGGGGCACTTCCAGTAACTGGCAGTGGGGCTGCTGCAGCATCTGCCTGTGGTACATATTCCAAGTGAAGGCCATCTTCTAATTCACTTCAGAATTCTCTGAATTGTTATCTAAATCATCCTCATGTTCGAAAATGTTTTCCTCTATGGGAAAGAGTGAGCAAACAGCTTCTCAGTGCCTAGATACTAATAATAATGCAACATTATGTATGTGTGGGCATGTTTCAGTGTCTCTGTATGCAGGAAAAACTGACTCGAAGGCCATAATATAGGATGTGAATATGTGTAGTATAGTAGCACGCCCATTTTTTTGTTAGTTTGTACATGTTTATCATAGAAAACAAGGTAAGGCCATTGAGTTACAGGTAGAATCTTTTTTTACTTGTACCATTTCTATTGTAAAAATATGAAAATACAATTCAAAAGTTAACCAATGGTGACTAGAAAAACAACAACTTCACAGAGTAAAGGAATTTGTATTCCACAAAATTCTAAATTGAATCCATGTCCTTATACTAATGAATAATAAAACTGTAACTAACTTATCAGTATGTAGTGTTGTACAGTAAGCACATATTGTATATACAACCAGTGCCATGGATTAAGACTGAACAATAACATGAATTCATCATCAGTATGTAGTGTTGTACAGTAAGCACATATTGTAAATACAACCAGTGCCATGGATTAAGACTGAACAATAACATTAATTCATCAGTATGTAGTGGTGTACAGTATGCCACATGAATTTGTATAACGTGGGTCTGGATATCTGCAGGACCGGAGCTACCGCAGAGAGTTGTCCCAAGCCGTAACAAGCACTCAAATGTCCTCTTTAGAAAATATGGTATGCCCATCCTAAAAAGGGGAAAAATAGTGTTTTCATGATATAATTTTGCCACGCATATAATGTAATCATTATACTCCACCCATATTAATACACTTCATATTAAAATAACATGAGCCAAAAAATGACCAATGTTGAAAATTAACCAAAAATAGCTTTTACAGTGTTTTTTTTTGTGGCTCTCTGTACGCTCAAAGCATGAGCTGTGTCCGTGTCCTCGGCAGTAAGTCGGATTCGTTCCAGGTGGGGGTTGGCCTCCGCCAGGGCTGCGCTTTGTCACCAATCCTGTTTGTAATATTCATGGACAGGATATCAAGGCGTAGTCATGGGGGGAGGGGTTCCCGTTCGGTGGGCTGATGGTCACATCACTGCTTTTTGCGGATGATGTGGTCCTGATGGCCTCATCGGTCGGTGACCTTCAGCACTCACTGGATCGGTTCGCAGCCGAGTGTGAAGCGGCTGGGATGAGGGTTAGCACCTCTAAATCTGAGGCCATGACTCTCAGCAGGAAACCGGTGGAGTGCCTACTCCGGGTAGGGAATGAGTCCTTACTCCAAGTGAAGGAGTTCAAGTACCTCGGGGTCTTGTTCGCAAGTGAGGGAAAAAGGGAGCGGGAGATTGGTCGGAGGATCGGAGCAGCGGGGGCGGTGTTGCATTCGCTTCACCGCACCGTTGTGACGAAAAGAGAGCTGAGCCGAAAGGCAAAGCTCTCGATCTACCGGTCAATCTTTGTTCCTACCCTCACCTATGGTCATGAAAGCTGGGTCATGACCGAAAGAACGAGATCGCGGGTACAAGCGGCCGAAATAGGTTTTCTCAGAAAGGTGGCTGGCCTCTCCCTTAGGGATAGGGTGAGAAGCTCAGTCATCCGAGAGGAACTCGGAGTAGAGCCGCTGCTCCTTTGCATAGAAAGGAGCCAGTTGAGGTGGTTCGGGCATCTTGTACGAATGCCACCTGGGCGCCTCCCTAGAGAGGTGTTCCAGGCACGTCCAGCTGGGAGGAGACCTCGGGGAAGACCCAGGACTAGGTGGAGAGATTATATCTCCACACTGGCCTGGGAACGCCTCGGGATTCCCCAGTCAGAGCTGGCTAATGTTGCCCGGGAAAGGGAGGTTTGGGGTCCCCTGCTAGAGCTGCTACCCCCGCGACCCGACCCCGGATAAGCGGTTGAAGATGAGATGAGAGTGTTTTTTTTGTCTAATCATTCTAGACTCACTTCAATTTGTCATATAACTCCTATTAGTCTGTTGATGGATTTCATTTTTTGAGCTACATGACTCATTACACTGAGGGTAACAAAAATGTTCTAGCTGTATAACACAACTTAACTTACTGATCTCAGTGATGTGACAGTGGTGGCAGAGCTGGAAGTGCCAGTGGGCACTACTGGTGTGGAGACCTGAAACAAGAGCCCATATTTTGACTGTCAGATATGGCGATAAAGCCCAATTTTAAAATGCACTGTAAGGCTACCAGTTTCAAGTGTGTTGCATTGTCACCGTGTTTAATCCAGCTGCTAGTTAACCTAGGCAGTGTACTGTTAACTAATGTCACGTGCTAGTTAACCTAGGCAGTGTACTGTTAACTAGTGTCACGTGCTAGTTAACCTAGTCAGTGTACTGTCAACTAGTGTCACGTGCTAGTTAACCTAGGCAGAGTACTGTTAACTAGAGTCACGTGGTAGCTAAACTAGGCTGTGTACTGTTAACTAATGTCACGTGCTAGTTAACCTAGGCAGTGTACTGTTAACTAGTGTCACGTGCTAGTTAACTAATGTCACATGCTAGTCCTAGGCAGTGTACTGTTAACTAGTGACACGTGCAGCGATGCTTCTGTCGCGTCTAAAGTCCGTTTCGGAGCTTTAGAGAGCAGCGCAGGTATAATAAGTGGCGCCGAAATGAGGCACACAAATCCGCGTTGCTACTCGGTCCGGTAGATACCGGTTGTTAAGGCACCTGTCCCCTATTAGCAGCGGGTCTCCGTACCCATCCCTTTCCCAGATTGCTTAGTTAGTGCACTCGTGAGCAATCTGGGAAAGTTGGTCACAACTTCACCACAACAATAGCTTCATAAAGTGGGTAACTCGGTTACCGTTAACCACTAACTGGGTTATGGTAGTCTAGTTAACAGGTGACATATGATACTAGCTACGACAGCTAGGTTAACTGTAAGACCCCTCCATTTCATAAAACGCATAACTTCAGTACTTACCGATGGCAATGATATGGTGGTTGATTGGGAAGATGTGCTTGGTGTAGGTCGGTCATGAAGAGCCATCCTAACCCCAGCAGCAACAGCTCTCTCAAATACAGCCGCTATAACTCTACATGACTTGCCATTTTGAAAGACCTCTTTGTGAAATAGAGCTGTGCGAGTTGTGAAGATTCACGGTCACGAACTAGGGGCGTGGCTAAGTACCGTAATTCTTGTATAGTTAAATGTATGACTTATAATTTAGATTTAACATTTAACATTTAGATTTAACATTTAACATTTAGATTTAACATTTAGATTTAACATTTAACATTTAGATTTAACATTTAGATTTAACATTTAGATTTAACATTTAACATTTAGATTTAACATTTAACATTTAGATTTAACATTTAACATTTAGATTTAACATTTAGATTTAACATTTAACATTTAGATTTAACATTTAGATTTAACATATAACATTTAGATTTAACATATAACATTTAGATTTAACATATAACATTTAGATTTAACATTTATTATTTAACATTTAGCATTTATATATATTTTACACAGAAAGTAAATAAGACAAAGTTCACAAATAATTCTTTAAATGTGTTTAATACGTGACTATTAAATGTTGTTTGAGGCTAAATGTGGCAAAATGTTGGTGTTATTTTTTGTGTGCTTCACTTTACAAACGGCGCCCCATACGTATTTGCTCTCTTCATCCGACTCGTATTTGCTGGCCGACACCTTTACGTATATTGTATCACCATAGTCCAGCATAGACATGAAGGTTGACTGAACAATTTGTCTACTGTTCACCAAGGAAAAACAAGATTGGTTTTAGTAGTAGAAAGCCACTTTACACTTTAGCTTTTTAACAAGCTCATCTGTGTTTCTTAAATGAAGGATCACTGTCGATCCAAATTCTGGTGTTTTAGTATGAAGGGACCCGTTCAATTATAGAACCATCCAAAGAGTGAAGCTCTAAGTCCGGTGAGATCACATGACAGGATTTCGTGAAAAGCATGCATTGGTTTTGCTAGAATTCAGTATAAGCTTTACAATTTAAGTGCTACATGCATATTGTTAAAACCATACCTTAAACTGACCATAGCAGCATTGATTGTTGGAGCACTAGGAATGGTATAATCAGAATATACTGTAGGTGGAAGGCACAACTATTTACAGATTGACCATAGGATGGATGGATCTCTGAGGTCACCTCTGGACCTAACTCCATCCAGCACAATAGATTACGTTTGGTCGGTAAGATAGTTATAAAACCAAGAACATGCAGGACTAAGACCCATTGCTCACAATTTGTATCTCAGGAAGATACCAAGGCCTTAGATAAGTCAATGACCAGTAAAATTTAAGTGACATTTTATTTGACACCAAAACCTCTTAAAAACAGGGTCATGTCCCAGTCAATGTTGAAATCCCCGGCAATCAAGATTTTGGTCGTGACAAAGGAGACAGCAGACAGTTCTTTGTAGAGGGAGGTTGGTAAACTCCCATGATTATTGTCCTCAACTTAATACCTAGTTGGAGGCATATGGCCAAAAACTATAATTGGATGAAATATTAAGAGGACATTATGTGGAAACTTTTTCTGTCTTTCATATTTCTGACC
>CM055739.1:16595641-16669692 GCA_029465975.1 Dallia pectoralis
ATGGTTGACAGTAACCTGTTCCACTGTAGCATCCTAATATATTTGAAGGATCTCTAGAGGTTCTAATAACAACTTTTGAATGAAGTTTGCATTAGATTGAATTAAAAAGCAAAACTTGCTTTCCAAAATGTTTGGAATTAAAAAAACTTACTGGCAGAAAGTAGGCTGTAATTGGATGGCTCAACTGTTAATTTACCAACATTACCATGAGGAGATTTTGGCAAAAAAAATCTTGCGATGAGTTATGTGAATGCAAACAAACCTTAGACACTTCCAGTGAAATGGAAAGAAAGTGCTCATTGACCAGGGTAGTTATTGCACAAGTGTTGACACTGTTTAAATTCACGTTTAAAAAGACTAAAATCAGTTCTTCTGAGAGAAAAAAAACTAAAAAATATTACATGATATGGAAAACATGGTGGTCTACCTTCCCTGTTGCTGACATAATGGCAGTTTGGACAGTGGAGAGGACATGAACATCTCTTGTCATGCCACTTCATTGCCAGCTGTTCCCCATTGTCCAGGATTTTAATCTCTCTATTCTGCATCCTGTTACAATGGATTGTGTCACAGGCCCCAGTGCTCTAAGAAAAGACATGCTGAGACAGAGTTGGACTGCTGTACCAGTTGTCTAGATAAATGGTGTGGTCTTTGCCAAGGTAAGAAGCCAGCACGGTCATTAACACAGAACTGGGCACACCAAGCCACTCATAATGTTGGATGTCAGTAGTGGACCCTGTGTAAATAATAATGTCCTGGACAACCTGTCTTGACATCATGCACATCAAAGAATTACTATGATATTCTGTTTCATTATCAAAGTTAAATAACAACTCAAGGATTTCTTTATTAGTGAGTTGTCATTGATTGAAAGGCATTGCAATTTCTATCGAAAAATGTAGTAGTTCTAAATAACTAATTGACGACTGTCAACAGTGATCTGATTTTTCAGAATGAGTCTGGCACACATCACTTATATTTTAATTTAACCTTCAGTTAACCAGGTAGGCAACCTGGGGAGCAGCTGGGAATTGAACCCAGGACGTCGTTCAAACAAAGCATGCACTCTACCACTGAGCTACCAACTGCTCCAATACCAAGCTTATTATCTCAGAATTATTTCTGTAGCAATGATTTATTTATGTACTTATGGACATGTTTTAAAATGCTTATGGCCATTAATAAATTTAGATTTTTGCAATAGGCCTGCTTGGTAATAGACACATGTCATCAGTGTAAATAGTTATTTGACAATCACATGCCATTTCATAAGTGAGGATATGGAACTGGTGAATAAAACCCTGACAACTACAATGTTCCCTTTAGAAGAGGCAAAGACGGGAGAAAATATCAGACGATACTGAAACTATACTGGTGACAAAGTTTGGCCTCGACGCTACCTCTCTCAGCAAAATTGTATGGGTGACCGATGAGGGGGCAAACATCAAATTAGCTCTGCGACCATAGCAGAGATTGGACTGCATTGACCATGTCATCAATACAGTACTGCGTCATGGACTCAACATTGCCGAGTTATCCAAACCCGACGGTGCTCTGGACATAGGAGATACAATTTCTGCTGCTAAATAATAAGTCTGGTACGTAAAACAGTCGGGTTGGCTGCTAAACTGTCAACAACATTGCTGAAAATGGGAGACACTCGGTTCAGTACGGTGTACCTCACACTGACTTCTATACAGACACTCTGTTCAGTACGGTGTACCTCACACTGACATCTATACAGACACTCGGTTCAGTACTGTGTACCTCACACTGACATCTATACAGACACTCTGTTCAGTACGGTGTACCTCACACTGACATCTATACAGACACTCTGTTCAGTACGGTGTACCTCACACTGACATCTATACAGACACTCTGTTCAGTACGGTGTACCTCACACTGACATCTATACAGACACTCGGTTCAGTACGGTGTACCTCACACTGACATCTATACAGACACTCTGTTCAGTACGGTGTACCTCACACTGACATCTATACAGACACTCGGTTCAGTACGGTGTACCTCACACTGACATCTATACAGACACTCTGTTCAGTACGGTGTACCTCACACTGACATCTATACAGACACTCTGTTCAGTACGGTGTACCTCACACTGACATCTATACAGACACTCTGTTCAGTACGGTGTACCTCACACTGACATCTATACAGACACTCGGTTCAGTACTGTGTACCTCACACTGACATCTATACAGACACTCGGTTCAGTACGGTGTACCTCACACTGACATCTATACAGACACTCGGTTCAGTACGGTGTACCTCACACTGACATCTATACAGACACTCGGTTCAGTACGGTGTACCTCACACTGACATCTATACAGACACTCTGTTCAGTACGGTGTACCTCACACTGACATCTATACAGACACTCTGTTCAGTACGGTGTACCTCACACTGACATCTATACAGACACTCGGTTCAGTACGGTGTACCTCACACTGACATCTATACAGACACTCTGTTCAGTACGGTGTACCTCACACTGACATCTATACAGACACTCGGTTCAGTATGGTGTACCTCACACTGACATCTATACAGACACTCTGTTCAGTACGGTGTACCTCACACTGACATCTATACAGACACTCTGTTCAGTACGGTGTACCTCACACTGACATCTATACAGACACTCTGTTCAGTACGGTGTACCTCACACTGACATCTATACAGACACTCGGTTCAAATTGAAGAAATAGCACCGGATTCACTGGGCTTTTTGATAGAATTTCTGAAACCGTTCTATGAAGCACAGCAGGAAGTTGAGGGAGACAAGTATCCAACTCTTAATAGAGTGTGTCTCTGGTGTGAGAAACTGAAACGCCACTGCCAGCCCAATGCCATGGACTCCCCTTACGCTCGCGTGTTAAGTCATAATACAGGATCTCCACACGATCACAATATTCCTCTGACCAAAATTTAACCAGCTGAGAATGTTTTCACACTCAGACAGGAATGACATACATGCTCATTTCCGCACTCTTCTGCAAGCCATGGCTGCAGGTACGCCAGATGTGGAGATTCGAGACCCAGAGCTCTTCAGAGTCGCAGCCGCTCCTCCGGCAAAGAGGGCGAATTTAGGCAAGCTGGCTAGCATGATGACAAGGTCACTGGCTTCATTCAAAAGGCTGTCATGGAAAATGAAATGGATGTTCTTGACTGGTGGAAGACTAACAAACCATCCTACCGAAAACTTGCTAAATTAGCCAGATCAGTACTGTGCATTCCAGCCAGTAGCAGCAGCAGTGAAAGGGTGTTCAGTGCTGCTGGACGCACCATCAGTGAGCGCAGACCGTGCTGAAGCCGTATACTGTGGATTCAATACTTTTCCTCCACAAAAACATGTAGCCTAATCTTGGTGAGTAAAGGTTTTTCAAATAAATATTATTTGAATCTTAAATGCAAATTGGAGACAGAGTACATAGGCTAATGTTGGCATTATTCTTTTGTCTAATTTCAACTGCTGTTCACGTTCCGATGAGGCAGGATAAGAAAACTGGCGAACCAAGTGGAGCTGTAAGGATCGGCAATCTATCCCTCTCTATGCCAGTGTTGGCACCCCTTGTCAGCAGAGGATCGGCTATCTATCCCTCTCTATGCCAGTATTGGCACCCCTTGTCAGCAGAGGAACGGCTATCTATCCCTCTCTATGCCAGTGTTGGCACCCCTTGTCAGCAGAGGATCGGCTATCTATCCCTCTCTATGCCAGTGTTGGCACCCCTTGTCAGCAGAGGATCGGCTATCTATCCCTCTCTATGCCAGTGTTGGCACTCCCCTTGTCAGCAGAGGATCGGCTATCTATCCCTCTCTATGCCAGTGTTGGCACTCCCCTTGTCAGCAGAGGATCGGCTATCTATCCCTCTCTATGCCAGTGTTGGCACTCCCCTTGTCAGCAGAGGATCGGCTATCTATCCCTCTCTATGCCAGTGTTGGCACTCCCCTTGTCAGCAGAGGATCGGCTATCTATCCCTCTCTATGCCAGTGTTGGCACTCCCCTTGTCAGCAGAGGATCGGCTATCTATCCCTCTCTATGCCAGTGTTGGCACTCCCCCTCTCAGCAGGGAGAGGGAGGAAATCAATTTGAAACACCTGAGTTTTTCCCACACCTGTTTTCTGTTGGTAATTAGTCTTGTATATAGTTCTGTAATTTTCAGTTTGTCAGTGTTGGGGCATTGTTTGAGTTCACAGAATGCTTGCAGGTATGTTTGTTTGTTGCTTGTTTAAAAGTACGGTGTGATCCTTTTTTCCGATCCATGGCTTTTAATTTGATCCTGAAGTTTATCGGCTTGTCTGAATAAAGAACTTTATTAACTAGACATCTCTGCGCCTGTGTCCTATATCTGAGACCCGCCTGAAGTCATTTCGTGACAGGATCCTTCTTGATTGTGTTATTACCCTCCCAATCTTAATTTAGAATTTATATTTAGCCAGTGATATGTTGTAACAGAGTATTTTTTTGTTATTATAAATGTTTTAACAGAAATGTATAGACTAAATGACTCATTCTTGACAAAAGGCAAAAGCACTGCGTGCGTGCGCACATTTGAATAATGTCGGGCTGTAAACGGCTTTGCGCTTTTGAAATCTGTCGGGCTCAGGCCGGGCCACACTTAAGGCCTGATTACAGCTCTACTTCAGATTACAAAATTATATACATGTTTTGGCCAGTCATCACAGCTCCTGGGTGACTTGTTGCTAATATTACTTGTTTTTGTGTCAGGTGTATAATGTAAATTTGATCAAATAAGTTAAACACTGTTTGAGTTAACGGTGGCTAAATAAGTGTGGTCTGACCAGTGACTATTGTGTCACTTTTAAATGGACTTTTAAACAAAACGTTTTAATCACACTGGTCTCATTGTACGCATCAGGGATCCCTCAAGCCTGATTGCCCCTGTATGATAGTGCATGTGAAAGGGTTAACAGGAACCAAACAGCACAGGCACAGCACAAACAAACATGTAACACATTCACAGTCAAACTGAGAGACTGTCCTCCCACAACGAGTGCCTAAAAACAAATCACATACAGAGAAATAATACACAGGACAGGTGAAACAAATAGGAACATATAACCTGTAATACTAGAACAAAACACACACAATAACACACAAGGACCAGGAGATGGCAGCACAAAACAGACAGAATGAGGCTGATACCATCATTATGTGTTTGCTCTGCGTTATAACTAACATTGAGTTGTATGTTTTACCGTGACTTCTGTGTAGCAGCTGGGTTTTAGGACTGTGGGGAAAAAAATGGTATTGTGAAAAGTGAATCTCCAATACACTTGTATGAGTTCTAATCGCCTTCACTGTCATCTTAAACCCACAGTCACCCTTACAAGACCCTACCTTTTCCTGCAACAGGGCCTCCTTCACTCATGCAGCCAAACTTCACTTGGTGAAAGGCGATGTCATTTATAGAACTGCCTCAAACTCTTGAGAAAATTGTATGTGGTTTACCACAGTGTCATATGTTTAGTTACCAATACACCATACAACACTCCACTGCAAGCTATAAGCATTAGTCATTGGGTTCACATTGGTACCAACTTATTTTCAAGTCTTTGCTAGGCAAAGTCCTGCTGTACCGAGGCTTTGTAGTTACCATTGCTCTACCCACCACAGTCTAGACTCAAGTAGGTATATTGCATTAGTCAATCCTTCCAGTTTGCAGCCGCCAACGAGGGGAACGAATTACAAAAAAAAACCTACAACTTGAAACCCTTATCTCACCAGTTGCCTTTAAACTACTCCTGTCTGAACACCTGTATGATCTCTGTACCTGTTAACGGTCGTTAACCTCTTCTCACTTATGCCATGCCCTTTTTGCACAGTACCTATCTCTCACCTGCACTGCTGTTCATACCTGTTTACATTCTTGAATCACTCTATTTGCTCAGGTATGCTCAAATGCTGTTTCCCCCATAACCTTGGTCATATTATCGATGCACTTAATTGACCAACCTGCTAGACACACTTTAATCTTTGTACATCCTGTATATAGATACTCATTGTATTTTTTATATATTTGTTATTGCTGGTCAACGGAACTACATATACCTCATCCTGTATAACTTGACCCTGTATTGCCTTAATGTCTTGACCCTGTATTGCAGGGGTCACTGATTGGCGGACCGCGTTCCAGATCCAGACCCATGAGGCGTCCTATCCGGACCAGGACCTATAACCAATATAAAATTGGATTACGGAACGTTTTTAGTCTTTACGGTAACTAAGAAACGTATACCAATTGCATGCGTTTTAAACCACTTCACGTGATCTTGTGAATCAAATCAGTTTAACATACAGAAAGACGAAGAGAGAGTCGAGGCGCGACGTAGGAGTGCATGATTGTGGTAGCTGACACCTTACTTGAGGGAAAACAAAAAGAAGAGTTACATGAAAAAAACAAGCTTACCTATGTCAGCATCATCAGCCACAAAGAGAACAGAAGTATTAACCCAGGATGTGCTAGCACAGCTGAATGACGGGATTCACAAGGCACCATGTGTGAGCTTGGCTGTAGATGAGTCCACTGATGTGTCTGACAATGCTCAACTGTTAGTTTACGTAATGTTATTCAGAGAAGAATGAGTTCTGTGAGGAATTGTTAGGTGTTACTGCCCTTCAGACAAGTACGAGAGGAGAGGACATCTACCTGGATATAAAAGAGATGTTATTGAAAAGGGGAATAGAGCCAAATCAAGTGGTTTCAATAACCACAGATGGTGCCCCTGCCATGATAGGAAGAGAGAAGGGAGCTGCGGCAAGAATGAAAAAGGACAATCCTGAGCTCATCTTGTACCATTATTATTATAATTCATCAACTGGTCCTGTGTTCCACCATATCAGAAGAATGTGCTGAGGTGAGCGGGCCGAGTGGCGGGCCGTGCATTTCACACCTAGGCCTTCAGTGGTGTCCTACCCGAATGAATCCACCTCTTAATACCATCATTATGACGCCACGACTATAAACCATCAACAGTATATAGAAACGCAGTACAACAGGCTGTTGCATCACAGACCGGTATCTCATGCAGCCATTACCTTTTCGTTGTGGAGCTCCGTTTCCCTGTGCATCTGTTCATTCCGCTGTAGATCCACTTCTGTTTCCACAAAAGTTTTCAAAAGCACCGTTGCTTGTAAATGTCCGGCTGTGCTTTGTGTCTCGCTGCTGCTTTGGTTAGACAACTCAAGTTTGCAAACCCAGTGTGGCTCCAAACACCAAATCGATCTACTGCAAATAACATTCATTCCCAGCAATACAATTTGCAGTGTTCCTCGGAGGCTGTGAGCCAAGGGTACCGCTCGTAGTTATTGCTATGAAAGTGTCGGGTAAATCCTTTTCCCGGCTGGGACAGGCTAGCTAGCTTCGGGGTTGGCCGAACTTTCCTTACGGTGTACCGCTTTTCTTGAAAAGCCTGTCTTGAAAATTGCTTTACGAGTTAATGTCACGTATGCTCCGGCATAGTGTGGTAAAAGCCATATGCAGAGTCGTCTTAATCCGTTCAACAACGTATGTTTATTGTGATACACCAACGTAAAACAAACCATGAACGGCGAAAAAGGCTAAACTGTTGTAAATGAAAATAACAATGCGCATATAGCAACTTATAATAAAACGTTCAAACAACAGGAGTAGAACAATGACACACTCACCTCAAACTAACAGTGACATGGAACAATGCTAAGCACCGTGACTACTGGTTAGCAACCCTTTATAGCCCCACTAATGATAAAGTGCTAACAGCTGTGTCAGAAACGCAAACAAGGAAGTGGTGTGTCAATGAAATGGAAACTTGTGGAAACAAAACTCACCACTCGTGATAGTAAATCTGCGACCAAGTTAATGTCGTCTCCTCTGTCAGCCATTGTGGTTTGTAAAATAAAAAAAAGGATTTATTAAATATTTTTATTTTGTACAGATGCCGTTTGCGGTTTGTTCTGTCTAGTAGTAATAGTACGGATTCTGACCATCCAATCAAAGGGCGTGAAAGGGCTGACGTTATTCTAAGCCATTGAGTATGGATTGAGTATCTGATTGGTTAAAGAGCACCGTTACATTGACATTCATTTTGAAGCTACAGGCGCCTGCAGGATTGATTGTGAAGGCCTTAAGGCAGATTTCATTGACGTGGCAACACATGAAGGCTGAAATATGATTGGATAAAAGCTCTAAAATAAAAATACACTACTGGAAGCAGCGTGACCCAGAAAAAATCTATGAAATTGAGAATAGATTATTAGGAATAATTTAATTCACATTCACGGGAAAATATATATTACAATGCAAGCCAGTGATTCTGATAGTGTTTAGGCCAGCAGAGAAGGCCTTGCTGGCCCTGACGGTCCACCACTGCTCATTACAGATGTCAGGGGCTTCTCCAAGGAAGTCACACAGCACTTCAAATGGGCACATGCTGGGACTCTTCAGATTCAAATAGTCAATCTCCAAGCAGATGTGGCCCTGAAAAAGCAATTTGAGGGAACTGACCCTACCACTTTTTGTCTCCAAATGGTCTCAGAGACAGCTTTCCCAGGTCTGAGGAAATTTGCCCTCTACATCTTGACCATAATCGGTTCCACATACAGCTGTGAGGCAGCTTTCTCCACCATGAACGATATTAAAACAGCCAGGCTCACCAATGACCATTTACACGTGCATGAGAATGTCCCTGACACCATTCCTTCCCAGATTTAAAAATCCGCGCAGGACAAGTCAAAGCGAACTTTTCTCACTGAACATGAAAAAATGGAGGAGTGAGATATAAGAGAGAAAAAAAGAGAAAAAGAGGTGTTAAATCTGTTCTTTTGTAAATATGTTTTGAAATGTATGAGTTTATTATAAAGTTAGTTGAGACTGTTAAGTATGCGGTAATAAAGTTAACCATATCGAAAAAGGGAAACAAATTTTTTTCTAAAATGAAGCACTATATTTTAAGTTTTATTTTTAATGCACCCTATATTACTTGTTTTACAAAATAAAATGTATTATTAGAGTACTTATAATTTATAATTAAAAATAATAATTGTATGTTGATTATTTTATTTGAGAGTCAGTTGTTGATTCGTTTTTTACAAATACTATACTACTTCAATATGCATGGCTCTGAATCATAATGAAACTTAGACATAATGTGCCGGACCTTTGCATGAGGTCATTTGGTCTAAATGGAGCCCTAAACAATTTAATTGAATACCCCTGCTGTATTGTCACTATTTTTGCAAATAGCAATGGGACTATCTAAGCATGAATAATAGCAGTAAGCAGGGGAAATATGCACGGCCCATTAGTAGCATGGTTGCCTTCCTCTGTTGTTTTGTGGTTTGCTAGAAGTGAAACCATGTATGACTGGAAAATAATTTGCACAAAACTGTAGGTCAGACAGCCACAAGAAGTGACATGTTGTATGTGTCTCTACTGTTCCGTAATATAGATATACAATTTAAAGGGTCTCCCAACAACTTTAGTTAATAGTTTTTTCTAACGGGCAACCTTTCAAATTCTGTTATTGTTTAGATGAAACAGTGGATTTGAACATCCGAAGACTTTCAGCACAAACTATCATAACCCATCCTAGGAACTCCATCTGTGTTCTCGTTGTTCTCACCAGGGTCTTCAACTGACAGCAGTTTGACATTGTGACTAATTTTCAATTAGCAAATGCTTACATTTGATGGCTACTGGCAAGCTGAAGAAATGTGATGAATGCAGGTCCAGATCCACCACATTGCCCCTCCCAGATAGAATCGGTGGCATACATATTATATATGCCCACATTGATCAAAAATGCCCCCTCAGTCATTTCATCCTGACGCCAGGCCTAGATTTATCAAAGAAATGAAATTGTTGCATATTGTTTGTAATATAATTTGTGGGTACCTTAGAGAAAATATAAATTTGAAACAATATTATTATGAACAATGAGGAAAGGACAGAGACATTGGCCAGTAGATGTGAGAGACACTTCAGTGTGTATTTGTGTTAGTGTGTGACGTAGTGGAAGGCATAAATATCCAGTATGTCACTCTCTTACTGACACACAGACAACACCCACACCCTCAGATCATCAGTCTACTAAAACAGTGTCTGTCTTCTTCACCTCGACTTCCACTACAACCATTTCATCAAAGAAAGTCCACTTATTAGACGACTCCATGAGGTCCAATTACAGCTGGTTCCTGACCAGCCTGTCTCACTCAATCCTGGCTGGGCTTCTCCTATTGGGCGTCCACGGTAATATAGATCAGAAAAAACAACACATATTACCAGATTAAATTGATTGACTTGTATTTTTTATTAATTATGAATTAAAAAGACAATAATGATATATAAATAAGAAAACAATGACATATAACATGTGTAGTGTCCAGGTCATATAGATATTCAAAAATATTTTTTCTGTTCTGGTCATGATCTTAAACCATCTTTGTCTGTTAGATGATAGTAGGTCTAACAGTATGGTTCATGTGACAGAGGTTCATGATGATCTTAGTTGCCTTTATAAAGGACCATGTTGATTAGACGTCCTGGAGGGCAGGTTTATTGGGCTGACTTCACCATCACCAGGTGTTGTTGTATGTAGGAGTTTGTAGGGGTTCTCTGGGTCCTGCTGAAATTCTTCAGTCTACACATTTTTAAGAGGTCATGTGTTTTCTTCACCATGAGGTTTATTTGCACGGTTTTAATATTCAACTATAATTATTCTTAATATCTGTTTACTCCCTCACATTATGTTGGTTAATGTACTAAATTACAAAATCATGTTTTGATATTTATAAAAAAAACACTTTTTGTCCCTGTCTGTCATTTGTTAAATTTCATTTATTCCAATTTATTCCAGGTAACGATGATGGATCTCAGTGTTACCCAGAGATAAGAGTGAAACGGAACACTGTACAGAAGGCTTCACCTGGAGACAATGTAGAGATTAACTGCACTGTTACTTTATGTCCCAACTCACCACCTGTCTTATGGAAGAAAGTTAATGAACTTAGTTGGGATCCTGTCAACAGAACTGATCATATTGAAATCAATGTAAAAAAATGAACAATAGTGAGACCTCATTTCTGATATTCAAAAACATATCAACAAATGATTCTGGTTTATACCGGTGTATATTTCAGAACGCTGCGAGTCATGCTATCAATGTAACTGTCTCAGGTAAGAAACTATTACATTTACTTCCGCTTGAGTTTTTTATTTGTTATTGATGAATATATTATTGATGGAAGAAAAGTCTGCCTCCAATAATTAACTTAATTTCAGAGAGTGTGAAAGACACCACAGTTGTTGTTCAGAAGAATGAAACAAGTAAGACATTTTAACACGTCCCTGTTATCTAGCATTGCATACAGTACATTAAAAAGTTATCATATAAATTGACACATAAACCAATGACCACAAAGGCATTAATTCGTTTTTGTTAAATGTATTATTTATGGAAGAATATTCTGCCTGAAACTAAGTACTGGTGTTACATTTCAGAAAGTGGAGAAGACACCACAAACATTGTAAATTAAAAGAATTAACGAGAGTGTAAGAGACTGCCTCTGTTCCCCTCTATGCCAGTGTGGCCACTCCCCTTGCCAGCAGTGAGAATTATTCAAGGACAATGTCTTACACCTGTGTTTGTTTCTCACCTTTGCTGTGTTCAGTTCGTTAGTGTCTGCATTTAGCTTGGTCTGTGTCAGTTTGTCTGTGTCGGTCATTGTTTCAGGTACGTTTAGTTCTAGTTCTATGTCTGTCTGCCATGTCTGCGTTCCATGTCGGTATGCATGTTACTTTGTCGTTTGTTAGATGTATTTCCTTGTTTGTTCAAGTATTTAGTCTTCCCTGTGTCACTGTGTGAGTGTCGGGCTTTGTTAAGGTATGTTGGTTCGTTTGTCTTGAGTCTGTTCGTTTGTATGGAGGTTTTGTGCTTAGTACTGTATTCCTGTCAGTCTGTATTTGTTGTCTCTGTTTGGTTTGTCTGGTTGTGGTGCGTAGTCTGTGTCTATGTTTATGAGTCCTGTCTTTGTTTCTAGTTACTGTACCCGTTTAGTAGTCCTTGAGGTTTCATTCACTGTCAGTCCTGTTAGAGTCTTTGTGTTTCATACTGTGTCCTGTCTGTTAGTCCGTTTGTGTTTAGTTTGGTTCTAGTCCATGATTTCTTGTGTTTTAGTTTGTGGTATTCCTGTTTTGAGTTTACTCCTTGGTTTTGTGTTTCAGTGTTTCAGTTCTGATGCTCAGTGCCTGTTCTGCCTGGATGAAAATAAAAACCCTGTTTTGGAAAGGATTCTCTGCACTTGTGTCTGTTCCTTGCCATCGTGACAGAGAGAGCAGATATTAACACTTACCCATAGCTTAACATGTGTAGCATACAATACAAAAAGGAGTAACGATAACCTGGCAATACAAAACAATAATAGCTTTTTGCACCACATAGGAAATTTGCGAGAATGCTCCCTCTTTGCAGAAAACGATTTCACAGAGTTCAGGGATGTCCAAGATTAACCAGTTCTACAGAGCCCATGTCTGCATTACATTCTACCATTTGAGCATGTGAAGCAAGCTTGGTTGTATCTTTTAAAACCTAAAATAAATCATAACAGATAGCAAACACAAATGATGTTGTTTGCCCTCGCACAAGAAAACAAATTACAGACCATCTTTCTTTTTTGTGTCAGTAACGCTAAGGCTCATTATTAATGTTGTTTTTTGTTGAAACATTTTTAACTGATTGCCATTATGTAGACGCACACATTCCTTAATGTCGCTATTGACAATGGATATTGTTTTTCTGGCACAGCACATTGATAGCGTATTATGATTTACTTTTAGAATTTGTCTATGACTAATGTTTCCTAATGAAAGTTATTGGGCTTGACGCTAATTAACACTCAAACACCTTACTTCACGTACAAACCGTATTTAATCACAGTTTTAATGAGGCATGTTGAGGAGACTGGCCCTCTGCCCGAAAGCTCTGCTTTTTAGGAGTCACATATTAGAGTCGCCACAATGTGGGAAAGATTGTGGTGATGATATTTTGTAATTATGGTGCTCACTGCATATTTAAGCAAAAAAGCATGAGGGGTGTTGTATATGCCATTCACTTTCAAATACACTATTGCTTCACAAATTTATATTTCAGGTGGTTGTATGTTTCACCTGTTAGACATGGAAATAATGCCTGTGCACCTTATTTCTCTATAGACGCCACATCAAGTCAGACGGACAGTTTACTGAAGCAGCAGTTGCATTACGTTTACATCACGGTTGGGATTGTGGGGTTTGTCATCGTGATCATAACAATAACCATGCTGTTAATACGGGGTTGCAAAGGTAAGATTCCCACAATGACCACAGCACAGTTAATAGAGTTATTATTTACAAATATACCTGTAAGTGTCTAAGTGGCTATTGGAGGATGAGAAGGAGATTGCTGAGAGATAGAGGGTGATGGAGCGACCAACAAAAATACGACTACCAGCACGTATTCTTTACAAAGCACCTCCACAATTTTTCCCAAGATTGACGCTGGCTCCCCATGAAATGGGGGAGTGTCTTCTGCATTGGAGTTCTCCCTCAACTCCTCCCCTCATTTCCTCCCCTCTCCTTTTCCCATCACCATTCTGGTTTTGATTAAAAAAAACGCCCACTGACAAACAGTCAGTGTCTGTTCCCCGATCCATAGTGAACATTAAATAGATATTTTAATATATACCCTTCATGTTGTAGGTGTCTCTTCATCCAGACAATCAAAGAAAGAGGAACAATTAGAGAGTCAGGTAAAACAAATATACCCATGATTATCTCTCCTTTATTTTGCATTTAATTAGCACATAAAAATGCTCAATGGTCTTTTTATGTAACATCGTGGACTCTTTGGTGCTTGTCTTGTCGGTCTGTCGTAGGTCTAGAATACTATAATTAGGGTGGGGTTTGAGAATAACACAAGCATATATACTGCTTTCTTGTTGTTACAGTACACATGTGTATTGCTGACTGAACAAGTATCTCCACGACCCAAACCCAGACCCCACAGGGCCCAGCTAATGCCCCTGTCCACCAATACAGTATATATGTAATCATATTTCCAAGTGACCAACATCACACCGCTACTGCAGCCAATCAGGTAACTATTCCTGGAGATGATCACCATTAGGTAGCCTACGCAACTACACCCGTCATAACTACAATAGGACTGTTCAGAGTACACGTGTCCTGTGTCCTGGAGCATATAATTAAAACTTCCCAGAAGGCTTCCGTTTATCTGGTGTTCTTTCCTTACTCTCATGTTGCTGCCTCTGAACTAAGTTATTAGGTATTAAGATTTTTTTTCAACAAAACGTATCGGAATCCCTTTATTAATATTTTGTGAATTATGATTTTTTATATTCTTTACTTGTTCCCCAAAACTGATATATCTTTGGTGTTACCCGTGGTAATGGCTGTCAAAGGGATTTTACATTTATGGGACCTACTTTTTATACCCGAAAAAACAGGTGAAACACATCATTGCAGTTTCTAGATCCTGAAACAAAAGTAAGGGAGAACTCACAAAACGAGTATGATCTGACTAATAAATGTCCTTATCCTTGTACGAATAATGTTACTTAATTACGGATAATCTCTCACACTCAAACAACATAATGCTAAGCGCTCAGCGCATTACAGACTCATGGGAGTGCTTGCTGAGTCTGCAGCTATAACTTCAGTTTCAACAGAAGCTCTCCTACACACCACACACTTAAAGGGCAACTTCACCGAAAAAACATATTTTTTCTCACTTATCGTGGTCACTTATGTAGTAGAAATGTGAAAGCATTTTTGAAATTGGTGCCTTCTAGGCAGAGAAAAAGATTAAAATGTGTTTTTGGCTCATGTGGATGAAATACACCAAATCCAAGAATGCACTTGTTTCGCTCCTCTACGAGTCCACTCCCAAGCCACGCCTACCGGCTCGAGAGGGCAGGCAGAAGGAAAGGCTAGCTACTAGCTAATTGACTGGAAAACAGAAGACACCGGTTAACATGAGTCTCCGTGACGAGTTTCTTGATAAAGTAATTTAAATACTAGCCTTGTGTTGTACCGGGATGTACATCCAACACAAGGAAAGGACATGTAGTTAGTTTACATCGTTTTCCCGTTGAACATTTAGAGCGGTGCAAACAGTGGCCGCGGGCTATCAACCACCCCAAGTTCCGAGAATATTTGTAATTAATAAAAGTATATACATTTCTTCATATTTCCCTGTACTCTTTTGTAAATTAAAGTAATACATTATTAACTTTGAACTTTTATTGTTTTTAAACATAATATAAACAATTTCACACTCATAGCTCTTCCAGAGCTTCAGCAGTTTCTTGATAGCCACAGTATTGTCCATCACTAGCTGGAAATCTCTGTCTGATGTCCTGAACAACACAGGCAGGCAAAACAAGACGATATAGCCTTTCCCCAGTCTCTCTCCTTGCAGGACCCATTCCACGAAATGACGGTAGGCTGTTAGGCGATATTGTCTGAAAACAATAAGCACAACGTTAGCAACGCAAGCTATTTGCACCTACAATAGGCTAGCTAGCATATATGTAAATATAACCAATAGCTCAGCTAACTGACGTGAACAACAAAGAAATACTCACTTATACTGAAGCGTCCGTTTGTCCCTGCGGGCTTTGGCTGGCGTTTCCAATTGACCTTCGGAATCCTGAAATAAGTTTCCAAAACTTGTGTGGATCAAAGCTGGTGTGCTCTATTACGCATGCTGGCGGTCCCGTTTCTAATGCAGATTCAGTTATTTCTTCAAGAAGAAAATGGCATCGCTGAAATTCTCAATCTGTGTCCTTAGGCGCACAGCGAGAGCACTGGCACCACCAGTCCGCCCCAGCTCGACTCTGTACGGGCTCTTCCTCATGACCGCCAGGCAAGCTTCGCTCCTTTGCAGCAGCAGCCTCTTCTTCCTCCGTCAACCGCAACTGTGTTTCGCTGTATTGCGGCTCGTACAGGCAGCCACGAAGATCGGATTCGCGCAACAGATCTTCAAAATCCCTTTCTTCCATTTCGTCTTCACAATTACATTCTGCCATTGTGTTGTCTAAAACTCGCATTTCTCCACAACAACTTGTTGAACAAGCAACATCGGGTTAGCTTAGCTACAAGATGGCTGACACTGTTTTGAGAATCTGTGACGAGGCCCAACCCCATATGGGCGGGTTGAAAAAATGCGGAAGTAGCGTCTACTTCTGTCTGTAGTTTACAGCCTCTTTTAAAAAATCCTCCAATGACGTAAAAATCGTCATTTTACGTCATTGGAGGATTTTTTCCTGACCTAAAATCAAGATATCGCTCTTGTCAGATGGAGTTGAGGGGTGGGAGTAAGGTCATTGGAAAATACTACCATGTGTCTACTGATACAAAGCTAAATGCAAAATCGGTGAAGTGGTTTTTTAATGGCACCTGCGTTCATTTTCAAACATGCAGCCCCTTTACATTTGGGGGCTGCATCCTTTACATTTGTGCTAAGTTGCACAATATATTATAAACGTTTCCGGAAAACAGTTTAGAATAATATAACAATTTTAAAAGTACATTTTATTAGCCTGTTTTGTTAAAATAAGGGTTACAAATATAAGGCATACGTTGTTAATTTGACAAACTATGGGGCAGTAATGCGCAGATTGGCACACCCCTAAGAGAGAAGATTATCGTTCTGTAATTAAAGTATACTGCTGCCTCTTATATTTGAGCCCAAAATAAACTAATTTTATGTTTTTTACTTTTTGAACTCACTTTTGCTCAATTACAAGAAGGGGTGCCAATACTTAAGTTGACAGTAAATTATAATTTCCATTTATAGCCACATGTAGTGTTTTTTTGTGTAATATATTTTAGACTGTCCTAAATGGAAGAGTGTTTGTGATAGTTATGTTTTTCATTTGAGATAATTCTGTAGGCCTATGTATCATAATTGCATACAACAAGATGAGTCATTCTCGGATGAAGTACAAATATTTAAAAAAAGGCAGCATTATATATTTTGCAGTACATTGTTGACTTGTTTTTTTTTATCATGGTTAACATACATATTAGAATACTGTCTGCTACCATTACCATAAGCATGTTTTAACTGCCTGTGCATGTTTATTCAGTGTGTGGAATATCACAACAAGTTATGCCAAGAAATAAATAAAAGGTCTTAAAATGAAAATTGATGTAGGCTACTTCTCATTGTTGATGATAATAATTAACAAGAAAATTCTGCATAATTCTAGTTCACATGAACTAAGTATTTATCTGAGCGTGAATAAGAGAGGTAGACAGGTGAAATATGGCCCAAATATAAGCATGGTTCTTTTAATCTGTTGTTGTTATCTTTTCATGTCTATATGGCTAGCTTGAGTGAACATTGTTCTGCTTGTTCCCCATTTGTACACTTGCTCTGCAAAGTGCTTTAAATTAGGTCACTCATGTCTGTTTTGACCACAAAGTGACACTTTGCACAAGCTGATGAACAAAATTAGAAACCGAAGCCACACGTTTATATATAAGACAGCCACAGTCATGAGAAGTTAAACGTGTATTTCTTCCCTCCAGGCCATAACTGCAGACTACTGATTGATCAGGGCCGTTGTGCTTGATTTTGTGTTCATTACTTTAATAATCCTACTCTATCTGGCAGTGGTTTCCAATCTTTTTTCAGTTGTCTGTACCACAAACAAACATTATCTCTGCTCTTAGCACCCCTGAAGTACACTTTTATGTTTATTTAGTTTATTAGTAAGCCTATATTGACATGAGTGTTCTCAAGTACCTTTTGTTAGGCCATGTATTCCCAGACATATTTGTACCCCTGGATGTCAACCACTGGTATAGGGAGTTTAAAACTGAAGAAATGTCACCACAAACACTTAGGAAGTAAAGAGCCACTGGCCAGTGTGGTTTCAGATGGTTGATTATGTCTGTTAGTGTGTGTGAAATTCAATTAAACAAATGTATCTGTTTTGTTTTATAATTGTGTTTCTTTTTTGTGAAGAGCATGGATATATTTTTACACTTTAAAGTATTATAGACTGCTATTTGTTTGTTAGATCTATAAAAACCACCGTACCACTGTAATCTGTAAAAAAAAATCCTCACATCTGACACAAGTTGACAACAAATCCAAACCAGTAATCTATTGTCTATAAGTTATCTTGAGACATTCATAGCTTTCTCTCATTTAGCAACATCTTTCTCCCAGACATCCTGAGAAGTTCATCATAGCATTTATTTACAATGGCTTGTTTGGTCTTTATTATTCATGCATTATTGGTGTTACTTATGCAATCCAGCAGCAGCAGCTATTGGTGAGATGGAATAACTACAGTTTAGTCACTGATGAAAAGACAATTGTGAAAAAAGCACACTGTTAAAAAAAAGTACATTTAAAAAGAACATTTCCTAACCTTCTACTAGGATATCCCAATTTAAAACTTGTTTTCACTCTTACAATTCAAATCTGCATCTTTAAAAAAAAGCATAGCATCTCTTCAATTGTATATTTTATATTGTTCACTCTATGCCCTCAAACTACACCACCAAACTTTCCCTTGATTCTTGCACGGACCGACAATGAGTAGTCAGTCAGACTAGGCGTAGGTACAGAAATCAGCAGGCATAGAGGGAAAATCCACTGGGCAGGAAGGTAGGTCAATAACGGAGATCACTGGCCGAAGTACAGACTAGGGCTGAGCAGATTGGAGAAGAAACAACAGGTAGAACAAACGGTACACAGGAGTCTAGATCAGAAACACACTGTCGTGAAACGAACAATAGATGCAGTGGCAGTTGAGACTAGAGTTCCAGTGATTGTGATCTGGGGTGAGTGCTACTATTGTTTGCTGGTAGAGGATGTAATGGTTCAGGCCAGAAACGTTGCTATGCCTATTTTAAGTGGCCTTCAGTCCACCTAGGTGGCCTAACTGTTCCTATGAATCCTAAACTCCTTACCAGGCAGCACTAGGACCTGAGGGAAACTGCTGCAAGCGCTGCTGAAGGTTGTTAGGCCTACCTAATATTTAGATTTATGTTAACTACCTATGTACCAATGCGGTTTTCGTCCTGGCCAAGGAACCACGGACCAGCTCTTTACTCTCGCAAGGATCCTGGAGGGGGCCTGGGAGTATGCCCATCCAGTCTACATTTGTTTTGTGGATCTGGAGAAGGCGTATGACCGGGTACCCCGGGATCTTTTGTGGGAGGTGCTGCGGGAGTATGGGGTGAGGGGGTCTCTTCTCAGGGCCATCCAATCTCTGTACGCTCAAAGCATGAGCTGTGTCCGTGTCCTCGGCAGTAAGTCGGATTCGTTCCAGGTGGGGGTTGGCCTCCGCCAGGGCTGCGCTTTGTCACCAATCCTGTTTGTAATATTCATGGACAGGATATCAAGGCGTAGTCATGGGGGGGAGGGGTTCCCGTTCGGTGGGCTGATGGTCACATTACTGCTTTTTGCGGATGATGTGGTCCTGATGGCCTCATCGGTCGGTGACCTTCAGCACTCACTGGATCGGTTCGCAGCCGAGTGTGAAGCGGCTGGGATGAGGGTTAGCACCTCTAAATCTGAGGCCATGACTCTCAGCAGGAAACCGGTGGAGTGCCTACTCCGGGTAGGGAATGAGTCCTTACTCCAAGTGAAGGAGTTCAAGTACCTCGGGGTCTTGTTCGCGAGTGAGGGAACAATGGAGCGGGAGATTGGTCGGAGGATCGGAGCAGCGGGGGCGGTGTTGCATTCGCTTCACCGCACCGTTGTGACGAAAAGAGAGCTGAGCCGAAAGGCAAAGCTCTCGATCTACCGGTCAATCTTTGTTCCTACCCTCACCTATGGTCATGAAAGCTGGGTCATGACCGAAAGAACGAGATCGCGGGTACAAGCGGCCGAAATGGGTTTTCTCAGAAAGGTGGCTGGCCTCTCCCTTAGGGATAGGGTGAGAAGCTCAGTCATCCGAGAGGAACTCGGAGTAGAGCCGCTGCTCCTTTGCATAGAAAGGAGCCAGTTGAGGTGGTTCGGGCATCTTGTACGAATGCCCCCTGGGCGCCTCCCTAGAGAGGTGTTCCAGGCACGTCCAGCTGGGAGGAGACCTCGGGGAAGACCCAGGACTAGGTGGAGAGATTATATCTCCACACTGGCCTGGGAACGCCTCGGGATTCCCCAGTCAGAGCTGGCTAATGTTGCCAGGGAAAGGGAAGTTTGGGGTCCCCTGCTAGAGATGCTACCCCCGCGACCCGACCCCGGATAAGCGGTTGAAGATGAGATGAGAGATGAGACCTATGTCGCTTGAAACTGCTTTCCTACAGTAACTAACAGCAAGTGGATAGGAAAAGTGACAGGACAGGTTCATGCAGATGACTACAATGTGGATTTGTGGGAAGTTAGAACAGAGAGATAAAGTACATTTATTGGTTAACAAAGTTTTGATTATGACCAAAGTCTATAGTAATGGATTAACACAGCATTGACTAATACTAACTAAATTAAATGCAACATTATTTAGATAGCATGGCACAATAACTTATGTCAAAATTTTAAATATACCGCTAACGTGAAGATTAGCTAGCTAGCAACTACTGTTACACACTATTAGTTTTACACTTTGGTCTTCAGTAATGAATACTATATTGTCTAATCTTTGGTAACAATTCAAGTTTGTTACAAGTTTGCCCTCTGTGTCAGGCTATAAATGAGAGAGTTGAAGTAACATAATGCACATACAGTCATGTGACAAAGAAAGTAGGGTGCTCTTTAATGGTTTTACATATTACCGCCGCTGTGTTTACTAACAAGCCTGCGGAGGCGAAAGAAGAGAGGCAAAAGTGCCGAATACTCTGCAGATCCCGGACAAGATACAGTAATCCACCGTTACCGAGCATATTACTGGCCAACGTTCAATCCCTGGACAATAAAATGGACGAACTATGCGCACGGATTAACTTTTAGCTGGACATTGCAAACTGTTGTGTTTTGGCGTTTTCTGAGACCTGGTTAAATCATCTGATCCCTGACTCCGCTATGACTCCTCCTGGCTTCACCATCTACAGGCAGAACAGGACATCAAAATCAGGCAAGCGAGGAGGTGGAGGGGTATATGTTATGGTTAACTCTCGCTGGGCTACGAATGTTACAATTATTTCATCTAACTGTAATGCGGACCTGGAACTGTAAAAGTTCGGCCCTTCTACCTCCCATGGGAATTCAGCTCCACCATTATAACAACAGTCTACATACCCCCGCAGAAAATGTCCACCCTGAGGCTGCTTTTATTGTTGTTGGAGATTTCAAAAGGGCGAATTTGAAGAAGGTTCTACCCTAATTCTTTCAGCACATTAAAATTCGGACCCGGGGTGATCAGACTCTTGACCATTGTTTTTCACTAATTAGGAACAGTTACAAACCCCTCCCCTGGCCGGCATTTGGAAAGGCTGATCACTCCTCTATTATTCTACTTCCAACTTACAGAAAAAAGCTTAAACAGGAAAAAACGGTTTTCAGGGTAGTTCAGCGCTGGAGTGAGGAATCCATTGAAACCCTCCAAGACTGCTTTGAGACCACTGACTGGCAGATGTTCTGGGTGGCAGCAAATGGAGATGTGGATGAACACACAGACTCCGTCTCTGCCTATATCACCAAGTGCATCGATGATGTTGTCCCAAGGGTCAATGTCAGGACCTTCCCCAACCAAAAGCCCTGGTTTAATGGCAATGTCTGTGCGAAGCTTAGTCTGCCTTTGCTCGGTGGACCCCGAGGCCTTGAGGAGATCCAGATATGACCTACGGCCATCAGAGATGGGAAAAGGGACCACAAAATAAGTCGGAGTCCAACTACCACAGCTCCGACCCTAGACGCACGTGGTGCGGCCTACGACAAATCACTGACTACAAAGGGAGTAGTAGTAGTGATGCTTGTCCCGCCGCCTCTCTCCCTGACGAGCTCAACACCTTCTATGCACGGTTTGAGGTGGCCAATACAATTCCTTCAATGAGGCTTGCTGAGGACCAGTACATCTGCACTCTGATGTGAGGAGAGCTTTTAAAAAAGTCAACCCTCGGAAGTCACCAGGGCCAGATGGCATTCTCAGGGGGTGCGCCGACCAGCTAGCAGAGGTTTTCACCTCAATATTCAACTTCTCTCTGACACACTCAACAGTCCCCTCCTGCTTCAAGCAGACCACCATTGTCCCTGTGCCGAAGAAATCTAACATCACCTGCCTGAATGACTACCGTCCTGTAGCACTGACCTCGATCATCATGAAGTGCTTTCGAGCGGCTGGTCAGAACCCACATCTGCTCCTCCCTCTCCGTCACCTTAGACCCCCTTCAATTTGCATACCGCTCCAACAGATCTACGGACGATGCCATCGCAAACAGCATCCCTGACCACACACACCGCCCTCTCCCACCTGAAAAAAGCTAACACTTACGTGAGGATGCTGTTTGTAGACTACAGCTCAGCATTCAACACAATTGTGCCCGCCAAGCTCATACCCAAGCTCAGGACCCTGGGTCTTAACACCTCCCTGTGCAACTGGATCCTGGACTTTCTGACGTGCAGACCCTCTGCCCTGACCCTGATCATCGGAGCCCCGCAAGGTTGCGTACTCAGTCCCCTGCTGTACTCACTGTTTACATATGACTGCATGGCCACACATAGCCCTAACGTCATCTTCAAGTTTGCTGACGATACCACCATCCTAGGTCTTATCTCCAACAACAATGCGACAAAATACAGAGAAGAGGTTAAAAACCTGGCTACATGGTGCCAGGACAACAATCTCTCTCTTAACGTCGGAAATACTAAAGAGATTATGATCGACTTCAGGAAGCAGCAGGGGGGGCATGCCCCCATACACATCGCTGGAGCTGTAGTCGACAGAGTGCCTGCCTTGAAGTTCCTCGGTGTGCTCATCAGTGATGACCTCACATGGTAAAGGCAAGCCGACTCGGCAGTGAAAACTGCCCAAAAACGCCTATACTTCCTGAGGAGACTCAAGAAGTTTGGTATGTCTAAAAAAACACTGAGCAACTTCTACAGGTGCACCATTGAGAGTATCCTGTCAGGCTGCATTACTGCTTGGTACGGGAGCTGCACCGCTGCTGACCGCAAGGCCCTACAGAGGGTGGTAAAGTCTGCAGAGCGCATCATTGGCTGCCACCTCCCTTCTGGGGACAGCATCTTCCAATCACGCTGCCTCAGAAAAGCCAGAAACATCATCAAGGACAAAAGACATCCAGGCCATTGCTTGTTCACACTGCTCCCATCTGGTCGATGTTACCACAGCATTGGTACACACACTTCTAGACTGAAGAACAGCTTCTACCAGTCACACTGATCCTACATCCTTGTATCTACAACTGGCACCAGATCACTTTTATTACATTATTTAAGTTCTGCATACTGTCCATATGCACTTCATTATGTATATTTTGTAACTAATATATTATGTATATTCACTACTGCTACCCTACTGGCACTAGATTACTTTAATTACAGTATTTTTAGTATCTACGGTTTGCATAATGTCCATATTCTCACTCATTATGCATATTTTGTAGCGATGTATATTCTGTATATTGTTGTAATTCTGTTTTTAATTTTATTCTAACTATGTTGTTGTTGCTTGCCATGTCATAAGAATTTCATTGTGCAGTTTGATGCGAATCACTCTGTAAACATGACAATAAACTTTGAATCTTGAAATATAGCACATAATAACAATAATATCTTCTTTAGCAGGTCAACAATTTGGAAAAATACAATCTTAGATAAACAACAACACATGACATATTACATCGTGTTATTATTTATTTTACAAAACAAAGCCGAAATGGAGAAGCCAGTGAAAAACTAAGTACACAATTTGATTCAATAGATTATAGAACTATCCTTAGCAGCAATAATCGGAAGTAATCATTTTCTCTATCCGTCTCTCACATCGTTGTGGAAAAAGTTTAGACCACTCTTCATTAGAATGTGTCTGAATTATTGGGTTAAATGTGCGCAAAAATTAACAATAGCGTTGTAAAACATATGGCAATAATATTACCTGCATGTCTTTTCTTTTCTCATGCTTTCTATCTCAAAATAAAAGCCCAGAGTGCTGCTGGGAAGACAACTGCAACAATGTTCAAGTTCAGTTTAATGGAAGCATGTAACCATAGATGTCAAGGTTACAGGATGTCTTTGTCTTTATCAATCACTGTGCTTTCACAAACGCCCAGCCTGAAACCTGACAATATGTCGATTCACATCAGCTAAGAAAAACTGTGATGGGTCGAATTTAGGAAGAAACCTAGAGGGGAAACAGGCTCTGAGGGGTGGCTGTACTGTGCAAACATACACTCACCTAAAGGATTATTAGGAACTATGCCCTGTGTTTGACCTTGTGTTTGGCCTTCAGAACTGCCTTAATTCTACATGGCATTGATTCAACAAGGTGCTGAAAGCATTCTTTAGAAATGTTGGCCCAAATTGATAGGATAGAATCTTGCAGTTGATGGAGATTTGTGGGATGCACATCCTGGGCACGAAGCTCCCGTTCCACCACATCCCAAAGATGCTCTATTGGGTTGAGATCTGGTGACTCTGGGGGCCATTTCAGTACAGTGAACTCATTGTCATGTTCAAGAAACCAATTTGAAATGATTCGAGCTTTGTGACATGGTGCATTATCCTGCTGGAAGTAGCCATCAGAGGATGGGTACATGGTGGTCATAAAGGGATGGACATGGTCAGAAACAATGCTCAGGTAGGCCGTGGCATTTAAACAATGCTCAATTGGCACTAAGGGGCCTAAAGTGTGCCAAGAAAACATCCCCCACACCATTACACCACCACCACCAGCATGCACAGTGGTAACAAGGCATGATGGATCCATGTTCTCATTCTGTTTACGCCAAATTCTGACTCTACCATCTGAGTGTCTCAACAGAAATCGAGACTCATCAGATCAGGCAACATCAGTCTTCAACTGTCCAATTTTGGTGATCTCGTGCAAATTGTAGCCTCTTTTCCTATTTGTAGTGGAGATGAGTGGTACCTGGTGGGGTCTTCTGCTGTTTTAGCCATCCGCCTTGTAACGAGTGGTTATTCCAGTCAAAGTTGCTCTTCTATCAGCTTGAATCAGTCGGCCCATTCTCCTCGGACCTCTAGCATCAACAAGGCATTTTTGCCCACAGGACTGCCGCACACTGGATGTTTTTCCCTTTTCACACCATTCTTTGTAAACCCTAGAAATGGTTGTGTGTGAAAATCCCAGTAACTGAGAAGATTGTGAAATACTCAGACCGGCCCGTCTGGCACCAACAACCATGCCACGCTCAAAATTGCTTAAATCACCTTTCTTTCCCATTCTGACATTCAGTTTGGAGTTCAGGCGCCTCATTTATAAAACTTTGCGTACGATTTGCGTCTGAAGTTGCGTACGGACGAAACGTAGGATGTACGTACAGACAAAAATATTGGGATTTATTCAACCGTATGTGTGCACGTCCTAAGCCATTTACGCTTAATAAATCCCAATGAACTCTAAATGTGGCGCAGCTTTTGCAGTTTCATATCACGCCCATAAATAGTAAAAAAAATGCCCTAAATTAATATTCATTGATTGAAACGTCATGACAAACTTGGAGGAAAACCGGGAAAAGTAACGTTGGGTTGATCCATGTCAACGAGCCACTACATTAGTGAGCAACATGTCTGCATCACAAATGATTTGGACATTGATCCAATGAAAATGTTTTCAATATGAGAAACATTTTATTCTCACTTGGTTCCCCGATTACATTTGGGAACATGGACAGCACTGCAAATTGCACGTTTTTATTTGCCTGTTCACCCGAAGTGTACGGACACTTTATGTAATTATGATACAAACCTATTATACTCAACACTGGCATAACCCGGATAACTGAGATATCCCAGACCTGTCAGCCAATTCCCTCTGGAGGGGTTTCTCTGAGTGCTCCATAACGCCGGTCCCAAAAGAGTGCAGTGGACCACAGTGTCAGAATGTGCAACGTAAAATGGGCATCCTGAATAACAGAACTAGAACTGTATATATGTTTACTGCATGCATTACGTGAACACAACAGTTTGCCAGAAGTCTTCTTGCTGTCTGAATAACACATTAAATAAATGTTCTCTCAGAATCTTTCCATTTGCCACATCTACTAACAGCGCAAGATCAGCATTGTGCATCATTACGCATTGTGATGGCATGGGCTTTTATGACCATCCATTAGATTGTATTTGATAAGTTAAATGTGTAATAATAATGATGTAATTGTAAATGGGAAATAGTTCTGCGCAAATAAAATGTGTTGCACCTTTCAAAATGGTTAAGACATGCGTCACGATGAAAGACATTTAAAATAGAACCTACTAATGAACCTGTAGCTGATAACGACATCTATACTATGAAATACACTTTCCCCAGTGGACAATAAAGACTATTTATATAGATAGATACTATTTATATAAAGATAGTTAGTCTTTATTATGTATACAGTATATATATCTCCCCATATATCACAAGTTTCATGTATTTCATCCATCTGCCGATGTCGCCATTTCTCATTTCACCCGGTTCTGTGCGTACGCTTGCGTGGAGGACCGAACATTTTCCCGTCAAGTTTGCTTTTTATTAATCCCAACTGTTGCGTAGATTAAATGCATTAGTGGTCACCATGTTATGGTTCTATCAATTGTAACGTTATTGTACTTTAATAATGTCATAATTTAATTTCATATTTTCTTAATGATACAGGACAGTACATTTCTTCCACAATTCCCACTGCGTAAAAAAACGATTTTTGCCCACGTTAATTCATACAAACTCCAACACACACACACAAACATAGGCCTATATTAGGGGATTACTCTTGGACCAACTAGAACATGGGAACAAGTAAAAGAACAACATTCTACAAAATGGTAGTCATTACTACTTTTATTGTTCTTAGTCACCTAAAACATAGGTGAATCCATGTTTTTGTCTGTTCATAAAACAGCAATCAGAAAAGTGTTTAATCGCTATGAATGTGTGTACAGACAAGTAATATACTTTGTCAGGAAGGTAAAACATAAAACATATGATTAGAACAATATAAATTATACTAAGAGGCTGAGGGGGTATATGGATTAGTAATATACAAAATGCTAAACCAAAATACAGATAAGTAAATTAATTATTTGTTGCTGCATTAAATTAAGTACACCTATAATCCAGATGACTGGTCCAGATGACTGGTACAGTACTTGTGAAAGTCAAAACTGTGTAGAAATGTAAAAATATGACCACGCTTTTTCCCAATTTTTTTCCGCATCTCCAATAGTGGAATGTAAAGAGCCACTCACAAATAATATTAAGGTTATGCAAACTGTGTGTACCGTTATTAAAGCCCGAAGAGTCGAACAATATGTGGATCCAACAAATTATTATGTATTTGACCCCCTCACAGTAAACCGATACATCTATGTGGATCTAACATATTATGTATTTGACACCCTCACCTTAAACCAATACATCTATGTGGATCCAACATATTAATTATGTATTGACACCCTCATGGTAAACCCATAGGCTGTATAAAGATATGGACGTAGTATCCGTGACGTCACCCGTAGGGTCCTGAAGACCGTTTTTGAAGCCTAAAGTGGGCGTAGCCAACCGTAGCCATCTTGGCAGCACGTCACTCCCGGATAAACGAAAATGGTCAAAGAGGCGGTACGTGGATGGAGCTGAGGAGTCTGGATGCTGTTTACTGAGTAATTATAGGCTGATTTCTTACACATATCTTTTAGGACATGTCAAAAAATACTTCCAAATATAGTCAGTGTTAATAAATGTTACGCTATTTATGAAAATGCAGGCATCCGGTAATGCGGGAATCCGCTGGACACACCCTTAATTATGCAGAACTTTAAATATTAATCAACTAAACTGATGAGTTATAAAAAAATTCACCCCCCTCACAGTTGTTATGAAGGGCAAAATTAGCTGTATAGACCAAATCCAAATAGAGAACCAGGCTGTAAACATGTTTTTTTCTGCTGTAAAGTTGATCATTTTAACATGGGGGAGATACAGATTTGACTCACTTCTGAAGCCACCCTCAAGTGGCCAGTCAATGAATTGCAGTTGAACTCACTTATTGGTTTCAGGAGAGAGACCGGAAGGTTGCCACTTGGGTAAACCCCTTACATCTAATGTGTGGATCCAACAAATTAATTATGTATTTGACACCCTTACGGTAAACCCCATACATCTGTGTGGATCCAACAAACCAATTATGTATTTGACACCCTCATGGGAAAGCGATTCTCTCAATGAGCAGAGTTTCGCTCTGTATTAATGGGTCTTGTCTATCTCGCAATACGGGATTATTTCGAAAACGCTCAGCGAATTGTTCTTCTCGTATAAACGGACAGGACATGGCTGTGAATAACTTCCCAAGTCACATCCGCCTATAAAGCAGAGATCTAATTGTGTTTAAATGAAATAAGCCTGCTCTGGAGCAGGTTCAAGCTTATGCACCTGTTGCTATGACAACAAGTACAGGATGAGCTTCGGAGAACCGAACTAACCAGGATTATGCCAAATCGACAACAATCAAATCTGGCTAACTGAGTTAGCGACGTACAGAGAACGGACCCCAGGAATAAATATATACAGAAATAAATGTAAACGGAAATAAATATAAACGGAAATACTTACAGAAATAAATACTTACAGATATAAATGATTGTGGAAATAAATAAATAAGAGAAAACGACAGAGTAAAAAAAAAAAATCCATAATTTATTATTTTTACGTATACAACACATCATAAGCACCAAGAAAATATGTAACATTCATCCAAAAACATATCCCAGATGCTGGACAACCTTTCAAAACAGTATATCTGCCTCTTATCCTTGGCCCAATGCAATATCAGCATCTGAATTCAGGTCTGTTGTTTCTTCTTTGAGCTTAAATCAGTAAAACAACAAAAGCAACCATACAAAAATGCACATGTTGACATTTTTCACACCAGAAATAAAAATGACACAAAAATAACAATGTTAAACAATACAAAAACCATACAAAGGTTGCTACTATAGACACTATTCTGTTGTGGCATGTAGACATATTTCATACAGAAGAAAGCTGCCTTAACACAATTACATAATTATCTTATTTCCAAGGGAAAAGAATGAGTTCAAATTTTTAAAGCATATGTAAATGATGAAAATCCACTGCCCGTAATGTCATAGGTCTATGCTCAATATTCTGTTTATTTAAATCATGTAAACTTTGTAAACTTTTTTTGTGCATAATCAGCATTTTTTTTATTAAAACTAATATGTGTTCATTAACACTAACAGCTTCAATGCACAAAATACAACTTAAAAATAAAGATGATTCTTTATGGATGAATGGAAGAGAAAGTAAAATGTAAGTCAGTTTTACTTTTGTTACTCGAGACAATATTTGCTCGCAACTAGCTAGTGATTGTAAATGTGGGACCAATAAAAACAAAATGTTTTGTATAAAAATTAGGTTTGTACGTTGTTATGGAATTATTTCTAATACCACGTAATTAATGTTACTATACCTTTATCTCTAAAATAACATTAAGCAAATACACACTTAATCCAGACTCGAAATAAGAACAGACAAGAGTATCTCTCAAGTTAACTCTAACAGTTTAATTGATAGATGAGGAAAAACCTTTTCACATACACAGACGACAAACTTATGCAGTGACAGGTATAGTTTTTCCCTAACTAACATGAAGAACAGTGCAGTATATATAGTGGTTTCATGATGCACAAACTTAACAATACTGATATGGAGAACAGATGAGGCTTTTTAGATGATCTCACCAGACTATACAGTATAATGTGGATGACATATGGAGCTGTCATAAAACCCAAGGGTCAGTGCCCGAAAGAGTCAAGGGAGGCCAGATACATATGCATTTATGAAGAGAAACATTATGAGGTACACAAAGACCCATACAGTTCCTTTTGACAGTCCATCACAGAGAAGGTAATCAGGACATCTGTTTCTAGCCTTGGGCCCCTCTAACAACGTAAAGATCACATTCCGGTTTCTCCTCAGTATAGCACAAGATCCTGTAATCTCAGGGTCTTGTGCTTTCCTTTCTGGCCCCCAGGACTCACTAAAAACACATATTTTATCACATGCTAAAATATGTTAATCTGCACTATTCCTGAACTTCTCAACCGACATGTATATTTTCCACAACAATCCACCCTAAGTTTAGGATAGTGAGATAGTAAAGAACTGTACTTTTGTTATCAAAATAAGCATGCTATGACTTTTAATAAAACTCAATAGAATGGATTTCCTGGGAGCTCATTTATCCAGTTTGATATCTTGGCAGCAGGAACTTGAACAAGGACCTGAGCTGCCACCCTGGAGGCACACATCTTTATCAAACATGAGATTAACATAAAACCGACAATCAAAAATGTAACAAAGGCTAATACATATGCTAATATTTTAAAAATCGACCATCCTAATGGTCCTAATGCAGAACTCAATCCATCAATTGGGTCCCATCCATGATCCTCATGGAGCTCCTTCACTCCAATTTTCGTTTCTTTCACCAAGTCGATAACCTCCTGTTATGCATCAGAAATAAAAGTACAACATTCTGATTTCACAATTTTACACACTCCTCCTTGAGATGCCAAGATCATATCTAGGGCCAATCGGTTCTGTAAGGCGACTGCACGGGTTTCATCTAACTCTTTACCTAATGCCACAATGGCTTTAGCTGTAGTGTTCATGTGTTTCTCTAGCACTGAGGACAGAGCTGTTATTTCCTGCTGTGACGAATACGCTCCATAGCCTGGAAATAGCACACTGAATATACGCTGTGATAGTGTCAGAGTTTGTCTAACGCAATGTGGATGCTGGTACAGTTTCCCCATTTCAGTCTGGTTTACCCTTCGTATTAATGGTACCAGGTATGCCATATAGCATGTTCCTTCCGTATCAGGTGGAATGCAACTACATGCATTCTCCCCGCAGACAAGATACACCTGCTCGGGAAGATCACCAAATGTCGTGAAGTTAGTGAACCTTACGCTAGAACAATCACTTGTCCCCAACTCTAACTTTAACTTGGCCTTTCCACCCTATTGGAAATACACAGGGACACATTCCTTAACCCATAGGTTGGAATTGTCGGCCAATATTGAGTACAGTTACGCAACCGGTACCTTCCCGGCGCCGGACAATTATGTATGTCATGTCTTATAAAATATGCCTTTAGGATACGGAGTTGTGGCTGCCATTCAGCCTCTGCCGGTTTACAAAACAATTATGGGACACTACTCTATCTGTCATATCGACAATTTTTTGAATAAAATATGCCTTTAGGATACGGAGTTGTGGCTGACCCTTAAAACCCTTAACGAATTCACTTAATATTTTTGACAATACTTCCCACCTCTCACTCCCCTTCCACTCATTTTCGAAAGGGGCCCCCGGTTGGGCAAAACAGTCCTCATCTTCTTCAGTGGGTATTGGCGAAAAGCTATATTGTTCCCAATCTGCTTTAGAGAAGGGAACTGAAGTCAACATAGGAGAGCGTGATGAGGTTGGTATATGTTGGCAGATCCAACAGTTACTTATGTTAACATGTGATGCATAATCAACCATCATCCTAAGGGCGATGTTCTCAGGTTCTACCAGCCCTCTCCTCCTCCGTTTCTCAGTCTGTGGGCATTCCCTAGCAGGTCTACCTTTTGGATGATCTGGCGATCTACAAGGAGTGTGGAATTCACTGTTGTTACTGTTGAAACACCAATAATCTTTGTTTAAAATTTAAATCATGATCATCAGAAACGTCCACATGACAGATCATTGAGTTATTATTGCAAACACATTCAGTACCGTTTATGAGTGAAGAAACATCAGTCCATAACTTCCTTGAAAAGTGTACAATAACATTCACACAATTTTGTAATTGCCTCCTTTGTGGTCTGTACCTAAAGTCATTCAGTTAGCCTTTGATGTGTGTGTGTGTGTGTGGGGGGGTAGGGCTCAGATTCTCTGCTCCAGTTGTTCATGGTCCGACCTGTTGATTTTTAATGCAACACAAACTTGCCAACCAGTTACAATATAATTACATTCTGTATTATAAGTCATTTAACATATTTTACATTGTGTTTACTATTCAGATTTAACTTTGCTAAGCCAAATAAAATTATAACCAACCCACAATCTCACACTAGTCAAGTCCCACTAATTTAAAACAACTTTGTAAGAAACTGCCTCTGTCCCTCTTCATGCCAGGGTTGACACTCCCCCTGCCACCTCGGAGTGGCAATTCATCAAGGATAATGTCTTTCACCTGTGTCTGCTCTCACCTGTTTTGTGTTTAGTTCGTTAGTGTCTGCTTATAGTTTGGTCTGTGTCAGTTTTTCAGTGTCGGTCATTGTTTCAGGTACGTTGGGTTCTGGCTCTATGTCGGTGTGTCATGTCTGTGTTTCTTGTCGGTATGCATGTTACTTTATTGTTTGTAAGAGGTTCTCCTTATTCGTTCTTGTGTTTAGTTCAGGGGTTTGGTTGGTATATGTTGGATGGTTCTGTGGTTGATGTCTGTCTCCTTGTCAGGGTTTTATGTCTGTACTCTGTTGGGGGGTTTTCTGTGTTATGCTGGTTTTGGGTGCTTATTTGAGTTACAATACGTGTCATGTAGTGTTTGCTGTTTTCCGTTTTTAAGAAGTCTGATCCTTGGTTGTGTTTTGTGTTTCTGTTTCAGTCCTTTATGTTCAGTGCCTGTCTTGCCTGAATAATTAATAAAGACTTCAGACTGGAAGTATTCTCTGCGCCTGTGTCTATCTCCCATCATCTGCCAAGGGCAGATCGTGACAAACTTCAGTGGGTCCACCCTTTGGACCATAAAATCAGAGATCACATTTTGCAAGATGAACAAACAAAAATCATAAATGAATGATAACAAAAACCCTTAAACAGCATGTACCAAAATAAATCATAAAACAAAACGATTTAACAGAAATACTCAAACCACATGGTAATTCATTATATCATCATACCAACATTTCTAGGAACAAATCCTGAAGTTTAACAAGTGTTCTCATTCAACTTCAAACAAATAACCATAGTATATAATCTAGAATGTAGTCTTCCTACAAACAAAACGGAACACAGTATTTCAGGTAACATGTAACGTTATAAATGAAAAATACTCGTAATTATTCCTTTAGCGCAGATGTTACATAATGCCTAAAAACAAACAATAAAATAGGAATTCCTTGTGCACAGGAAAACCTGAAAATAAATTTGTCGACAACTTTGGCCTGGAACCCGGTCCCAACTTCATGAAGCTTTACCCCAGATCATGCATGAATCACACCTAGGTCATTATAATAGGATATGTGTACGTGTACGAACAAACCCTGGACAGGGAAAAATAAGATCTTTCATTAACAATGAGTTGATGTCTATCAAGACTCAAACCTGTCAGCAGCTATGCAGTCCCCTGATCGACACAGGGAACAGACAAGCACACTAACATAATTTAACTCTAAATACCAGCATAATCAACTAATTACACAATGGATTGATCTCACAAATTAATGTATTATATCTACAATCCCCCCTTTTTGACACATGAACATCTCCATGTGACAAAAACTAAAATAAACATTTTGATAAACAAAACATGATCATAATCTACTCTAAATGTTTGTAACAATATCGTGTGCGACGAGGTATGTGATGGAATTCTCTCACCCAGTAATGATGACTCCGGATTGGTAGTTCCCTCCTGCCGTACAACTCCACCCCACGCATCCGCACAACCACGAACGCCTCGGATGGTTCACGTAGGTCCACCACGGTTGTCAGTCATCACAACGTGAATTGTCCATTGAAATAATGTCTCAAGTCCGGTTCGGGGCAAGACCGTACCAAATGGTCCAATGAACCACAACGTAAACACGCATTGCTTTTAGGGGGCCGGATGGAGTTATGTCGTCCCCGAGATTGATTCTGGTCGATGCCTCGTCTCACTCCACATCCCCTTCTTTCACCGTTTCCATCTTTTCTGTTCCCATGGTAATAGTCTCTAGTGTCCGGCACAGTGCAGTGACGAGCCCAGTGTCCAAAAGCACCACAGTTGAAACAGCTATCAGAGTTGGGACTTTGGCGGGAGTTATTATCACCCTGGTGTCTGTAGGTATCACCCTGGTGTCTGTAGGTATCACCCTGGTGTCTGTAGGTATCACCCTGGTGTCTGTAGGTATCACCCTGGTGTCTGTAGGTATCACCCTGGTGTCTGTAGGTATCACCCTGGTGTCTGTAGGTATCACCCTGGTGTCTGTAGGTATCACCCTGGTGTCTGTAGGTATCACCCTGGTGTCTGTAGGTATCACCCTGGTGTCTGTAGGTATCACCCTGGTGTCTGTAGTTAACACCCTGGTGTCTGTAGTTAACACCCTGGTGTCTGTAGTTAACACCCTGGTGTCTGTAGGTATCACCCTGGTGTCTGTAGTTAACATCACTCTGGTGTCTGTATTGTCCTCTCCTGCCTGCTCTCCGTCTCCTTCTCCCTCCAGAATAGTCTCTGCTGTAGAGGTCCAGTTGGGCCATCTGAATTTGCGTTTCACGCTCCCGTCTTTCTTCGGTCTGTTTGTACAGCTGGTCGTCATAGACTTGCGTGTTGAATGTGTGGCCAAACAGTGGTCATTCTTCCATCGTCTAGAGACACACAAAGTGTGCGGAAATGACGTTCAATGTCCAGTAGAAGTCCCGTGACGACTCTCATATTGTCCTGGTGTCCCCAGGCTGAATCACAGTCTTTCTTTCTCATTTCACCATGTAGCTCAGACTCGCGTTCGATTTCCGAAGTCTGCAACGCGTCCTCCTTTTCCCTGTTCACATTCCGAACTTTCTTTTCCGTTTGCATTTGGGACAGATGGTTGTGTCAGGCGTTCCTCTCGGGCCGGACCCACGGTGTTAGCTGATGATGCGGGGCGATAGGCTGCTGGGCAGCCGGAGGGAACTCCCAAATCCTCATTATTCCTGTTAACACATGCTGAAACACACTGATTAGCAGACTTTTTTCCATTCTGTCTCTCTCTAAGCGACATTTCCCTTTTCCACAAATTAAATGCGTTACTAGTATTTTGTAGTTTGCTTTCTAACGTATTTGTCGAGGACTGAAACTCCCATTATCTGGGAAACCTAATAAGTTTAATTGATTACAAGTCCATATTTAAGTCATATATTTAAGTCATAAGTCATATTTCTCGAACATTATTTTTGCGGGACCCTCCCTTGGGCGAAGAACCGCATTGGATTTACTATAAGACTTTCCCATGGTTAAGGAAAATAAAAACCTTAAAAAATAAATTTTTGGTAAAAAGAAATGATCTGTCCAAAAAGATCTGTAATTAAAAGCGTAGCGCAAATTAATTACTACCACCTAGTGGTACTTATCAAATAGTTTTTTTTGTCTCAATCAAATCAGCCCAGCGCTGTTTGACAAACTCGTCAGTTTCTTAGTGAGAGCGGTCTCTGAGACCTTTGAAAAATCCACCTAGTAGATTTGGTGACCTGTAGAACAGATCAAAAATTAGTAACGACCTGCCTAGCAGATCTGTAATTAATAAGTTTATATTATGCCAATTACAACCACCTAGTGGATTTTTGTGATCTGTAGAACAGATCAAAAATTAGTAATGACCTGCCTAGCAGATCTGTAATTAACAAGTTTATATTATGCCAATTACAACCACCTAGTGGATTTTTGTGATCTGTAGTACAGATCAAAAATTAGTATTGACCTGCCTAGCAGATCTGTAATTAACAAGTTTATATTATGCCAATTACAACCACCTAGTGGATTTTTTATTTTTGATCTATAGAACAGATCGCATTTTACCCAGTAATTGCCGTGATCTTTAGAACAGATCAAATTATGGGCCTGGCCCTTTTAATCTATCAACTGTATACAAAGTGTACACGTTCTTACCGTCTGAAATTCAGTATGCATTTGGTCCAAATTCTGTCCTGAATCACTTATCCTCCTTAAAAGATGGTCTTGGAAGTGGCCTTCTTTAGAGAAAATATGGATTATTTAAGAACGACGGATGAGCCCCCAAGTGTTGATTATCTGCACTATTCCTGAACTTCTCAACCGACATGTATATTTTCCACAACAACGTTCTTGCGTTGGTTCCTTTGCCTGAGTGGTGAATCATCCTCAGACATCACTCCTCACTCCTCATCCACCCCACTGGAAGATGAATAGAAATAATATATAAATATGTGGAATGTATAAGAATATATGAGTGGTACACTTATACACTATCATCATTATAAGGGTTTTGTTACTTAACATGGAGTCAAATATACAGGACGCAGCCATCCCTAACTTAAGCTTTTTATCTGTTGTCAAACTACTTGGAATGAAATAAGTATATATGTTGTATATAAAACAAAGCAGAGCAGCATCACATTTGAATGTTCTCTTTATAGTATACACACCGTTCTGTCAGAGGAATAGGATCAACATCATGCTGGGTTGTTTCATTTATAAATAGAAAACAAAATTATAATTTTACCTAAAAGCAAACATCACTAATAATAACTTTGATGTAAAAACCATTGAAACAAATACATTATCTGACATATTGCCTGTTTGTTTGATTTCTTTTATGCCGCCACCACGTTATGCAGATTAAAGCAATTAGACAAACTAAACCCATCACTGCTCCAACCCCTATTCCTGTAAATATGAATAACAAGATGAGACCAGTACAATTCACAGATAATAGAAAAGTTAATGTCCAGGACAGAGATGAATTAGGGCACTGGAATAACTACATACCATGACTCCTTATCCCACCATCATCAGTGACTGGAGACAGAGATCTACTTACACCTGAAAATGACATTACATCAGCATGACATGTTCATGGTTATTATAATGAAGTCATTGGCAATGAACCGTTTTTTTATTATACAATTATACACACAGTACAGCAGACAAATGTGAACTAAAGCCAAATACAGGCCAGGACAAAAACACAGAAACTATAATGAATAAAAGAGAAATGAATAACAGAATACACCAAGTAAAATAAAAGCCTATAGGCTAACAACCACTAAGCTGGTCTATACCTCAAAGTGGGAAATGACTGGTTGTCATCTATTAGCAAAAGAACAGGTGGAACCTCAGAGGACTTTATTTTCTCCAGGTGCAGGTAATGCATAATATCCCTGAGCCAAAGAGAGACCGAGGGGGGCTGGGAAGACTTCCATTGAAAGAGTATTCATCGGGCCAGTAGTTTTTGCTAAAGCCATGACGTCAGCATGTTTGGAGTCCAATGCAAGGGCGTCCTCCGAAACACCAAAAATTGCTAACAGGGGAGCAGGCGAATTTGCAGAGATTGGGACAGGAACTGAAAGATGGAGTCCCAGTAGCCTCTCAGCTTGGGGCATTAAAAACATGTGATATAGATAACGGGAAGAAGTATGACATCTGTCACATTGCTGTCATTTGGTCTTGGAGAAATGGACTCTATGAACCAATGTAAACTGCATAAGACCAAGACAGCACAGGATTTAATGGAGCTGATTCTGTCTATCGCTTCATTTCACCACTCCTCTGGGAATTCAACATTATATCCTGCTACCTGTCAGATTTGCTTTATGTCTGGTTACAATAATCTATAGTGTACCAGGACTGGTTTGGAGGTAGAACAGGAAAACCCGGAAATTGGGAGGAAACTAAGTGTCTAATCTGGAGTTAACGGAACACATTTGATGGAGGCAATGATTGTTTAGAGGCCAGATCTGGGAAGCTGGAGAAGGTACCATTGTCATAATGAATATGGAAGGTCTTAATACCTTTGTTTGCCCAGAGAGAGAAGGCCTTGTCAATTACACAGGATGGGAACATGTTTTGTCAATAGGACCTGCAGAGGCAGAGAAGAATGGTTCCAGAGCTGATACCAGATCTGTAGTGTGGTCCGTACTATGGGGTTACTAGTGTAGTGAGAGGGATATCAGGAAAGCACAACAAAACAATACTTTTGGGGACATAGACGTCCATGATAGTATAGCTCCAGGTGGTACTAATTGAAGAGTCCATCCAGAATGGGAGCTTGTGGAATTCGGCTGCCCAGTAGTAGTGAAGTAAATTGGGGAGTGCAAGTCCTCTACTAAATGTGCATCTCTGGAGCCCAACTGACCCTTTCCACCACAAATGAATGACTTAACAGCCGTATTAAACAACTGGAAAAACGACACAATATTCATTAACTGCATTCATCTTTCAAATTACCCCACCTCTGAATATCAGCCTTCATCTGAGTGAGAATGGGGCCAAAGTTGGCAGGGAAGATAGCAGATAACGAGTAGCGTGACATAATCCTGGTTATTGTAATGAATTCATCAACAATTAACTTTTCTCACCAGTTAGGGAGGTTGGAATATTTACGGAATCCTCCCTGATGACATCACCAGATGACGCCAAACACCTAATCCTGGTGTCATTTTCAGGATGACTGGGATCTGCCACCATGGAAGTTATGGTGACAGTAACAGATCCATTGGGATGTTTCACATTGACTGTAGTTGAGTTTTCCACAGTCATTTGTGCTGTTTCATCCCAGGACACAATTGGAGCAGGTCGTCCCGTAGCAGAGCAGGAGATAGTTAACTTGGAGAACTGGGGGTGAGTGTCATTGGTTTGTGTGACTAGAAGTGTGGGTCCATACACCTCTATAGAAAACAGAAAACATATCAGTAATAGATTAAATACATTCACTGGAAAATGTAAGTTTAAAGGAAACTGATTTCCGACTTAAATGAACCCTCATATTTTACCATTAACTTGCAAGCAGGTCCTTCCACTGATAGCTCCATCTGGGTAAGTATTAAACAGACACCTGTAGCAGCTCTCATCTTCTTTTGACACTCCTCTGATGATGATAGAGCAGTTCTGAAGTCCCACATATAAAAACTCCACTTTCCCCTGGAAAGGTGGGTTTACTTTTACCCCAAAACGTTTGTTGTATGTGGCCACATTTTCATTCCCTCTTTGTGTCTCTTTTTGCCAGGTGACTTGCAGCACATCTTTTGGTTCCATGAGTCTGCAGCTGAAGTGAGCATCTCCTCCCAGGGTTACTGTGACAACCTGCTGGGTTTCTACCAGCTGAGAGAGACCTGCATGAAGACAGTGACACAGGTGTGTGTTAAGGATGAAAAGACACTCTGGGATCAGTCCATATCCCTGAGTGTCGATGTAGAGGTGAGTGATGTGGGTTGATGTATTACATGGGCTGAGTAGGGGACTAACAGCACAATACAAGGGTGAACTACTTACTATCATATTTAGAATTGGAACAATGCAGTATCATATCACATATAATAAAAAAAAATGTTATGTTCAAACACAGACTTCAATTAATTATACTATAGGATACAATCATGTATGCATGAAATATTGGTGTAGTACAAACAATTGTCAGAAGAGGGCGTACAGAAGGCACATGTGTGGAATAAAGAACTCAGTTTACAACCAATCGCCTTTTTTCTGTATGTGGTGAATAGTTAAAGTAAGAAAATACAGAATATATGGTTATTATACATGTAATATATAGCTACTTTCTCCTACAATGTTCACTGACAAATGTTATTATATTATAAAGTTTATATTTGTAATTCAAAGACAATTACGTTGCTCAACACTTTAAACTAAGTACATATGTTTCACTACAACAATAACATTTTATCTATATGTTATACATAAGATATACAGATTTAAAACAATAGTAATAAAAAACATGTTTTGCTCAAATTAACAGTATCAGAAATGTTGATCCATAAAAGTAGACAAATGTAATATATATATGAATTATATTATCTCACCTTTAGAAAGGATCGTTACCAGGATGAATAAGCAGTTGCAGTACACATGATCCATGGTTAAAATGTTTTTGAATTTCCCTCTCTACCATTAGAATCCAATCAGATTTTGTTCCGCCCCTAACGTGAGACGTTAAACTCTGACGTTGACATTTATTGTAGTCTTTCAGCTGTGTAGTATCCAAACCGATCTAAACCTGCCTACGTGTTGCTTGGCTCCACCTACACTGGCTTTTTACATCTGGAGAGAAATATGACACATCAATACGTCTGCACATGTCCACAAGCACTTGATTGTAAAGAATAATCTTACAATACCGAGGTAAATTTGGTTGGATATTAGATATTGGATATTTTACGGATATTCGGAGCCGAAGATCAGACGTGTAAAACCCAATAGCTTTTTTGTTAAACAACTTTGAAAACTCAATCCACTTTCATATCTACAATTCATTCACATGTGTCACGGCCCCTCCTCTGCCTTGCAGGGGCGGTTCCTTCTGCAGGCAGGGGAGGGTCGTTAGAGATTGGAGCCAGGTCCGTGTATTTAACGGCCAACGGATATTCGTTTCTGAAAAATGACGTATTTTAATTTGCGATTTCCATTTACAATATCAAAGAAAAACGTTTGTTTTTGTTTTTCTTTGATGTTTGTTTTTTAATATCAAATCGAAAAACGAATAATGGTTTGTTTTCCGTATTTCGTTTTCCTATTTACTCATGGTAAATGAGAAACGGGCCGATATTCGTTCTTGTTTATGTCCCTTTAAAACGAATATCCGTTAAATACACGGGCCGAGCCACCTGGGCTCAAGTTATTTAACACTGCTTCACTAACCACTCTCTCTCTCTGCTCCTCCAGGTATGATCTTGTTTTGTTTGTTCCTTTGTAGTTTTGACTTTTTCATTCAGTCATGTACACAACCAGATTCACACATCCATGCGTTTTACATACATTATGACATTCCCACCCACTCTTTTCCTTTTCTTTGTTTAAAGTAATTAGTTTGATCTACAATAAAGACACTCTTTTGGATTGGCCTATACTTGTTGTTTGTGTCCCCTCATTTTTGCCATGAGCCGGCCTGTGACAAATGTCTGGTTTTAAAATAAATGGTGCACAAGTTTTTAATATACATTTTCAACCTGCAAAACTAAATAGCTTTTTTTGTGCAATGACCAAATAACCTCAAACCACTGTCACACAGCCTACACGGACCGCCCACATGTTGCACAGCCTTTTTTCAAAATAAAAGTGTAAACATTTTTTATATACACTTAAAACCTTAGCTTTTTTTGTGCAGTGACCTATTAACTTCGAGACACACTTTGATTGTTATATGTAAACCTAAATATGTAAACGTAAAACGGGACAGATGGAATTGCCTCAAGGGCCGGATTCGGCCCACCTCTGCTCTAACTTGAGTCCCCATCTCTGTCTCTATGTAGCTGTAGCGAGCAGAAAGTGTGCATGTACCTTTGCTGTTTAAACTTTGTCTTTGTAAAAGGCCATGCACACGCCGGCTTGCTAGAGCTACAAAAAGACAAGCTCGCATTCATTTCCAATGAGCTCCAGCGACTCTCGGCGACTGTGGGTGTAGCTACGCTTAGACAAAATCTCCTAGCAACAGCAACATTTGAGAGTTGAGATATGTTAAACTCTATGCTAATTTGTGTCTGTGTCGGAGTTCCATGACTACCCACGGCAGGGTAGAAGTTCTTTGCATCTAGAAGTCCCTTCTCTTTCCAACTCGCTATCTTAAAACTCACTAGCTAGAAATACGAAGGAGAGGCTCATAATTGATATTTCCAGGTTTTCCAATTATTTACGATGCATCTCACGTTCTACAGAGATTTAGTTAAAAAAGATTCATAGAATAATGTTTCTTAGATCGTTGGGATCCTGGGTGGGTAAAACATGCATAACATAATATAAACTAATTCTCCATTTGAACATTAACAAATCATTGAGTTGGCGTTGTCTTGATACGTAATACATTATTAGTAGTTGTGGAGGCCTCACAGCACGATTCAAACAGATTGTGTGCCACTTCCACTTCGTTTACTTTTGTTATTGACATATTTTATAACAGGATCACTACAGTAACATATGACATACTCAAAGGGTACAAGGACCCATGGGTTCTACATGGCCTTTCCACAGGCAATACTTAAGAACACTTATGACAACATGAGTTTACTGGTAAAATAACCAAGATGGTGTACTTGGATTACTCAGAACAGAGCAAAAACATGTTGGTGATACACTAACTGAAAGCAATTGGATAACACCTCACCTCAATGCTTTTTTTACGTAAAAACACAAACTTAGTTAAGGCTATTCTTCCTCCAACTATGTTCACTAAGCCAATACATAAATAAATTACTATTGCATTTCTATACACTATAAAAAAAACACGAGTGTTACTACAACGTTCACATATTAGTTATATGCTGTCAGATATACATTAGTATATGTATACTTCAGTTCGTTTAGATTTGTAGATTTATGAATACAGTGAAATAAGCATCTTTAAACGCGCGTGAAAGCAAATAATTTCAACGTGAACATTTGCAGTAACAGGAATGTTGTGCCAATAAAAAAAGCTGACAAATGGATTTTATAATAAATACATAAAACTCACCTTTAGAAATGATCATTAGAAATTTTATCAGATAGATGCCGTACACTTGAATCATGATAAAAATGATTTTCATTTTTCCTCTTTACTTGTACTATCAACATTGACATGGCTAAATGACCAACTGACATGGGTTTGAATGAAGCAATCATAAATTCTGCTGGTGAGATTGTTTACATTTATATTTGAAAAGAAATATGACACATCAACACATAGTATGGTAGAGAAATGAGAGTGAAATACACGAGTCGAAAGGATTTCCTTTTCAGATGGTTTATTAAAAGAATTTAACACAACAATAAACTCCTTGCCCTGTCCTAAGTTCTACTCGCGCGTGTTGATCCAGAAAGAGGAGGCGTGAATGGGATACAACTTCTTTTAAAGCCTCTAGAAAACTCCTAGCTTGTGTAGCCAAGTGGGCGGAACCAATGTGCGGTTTGCGTACTTGAGGGGAACAGGTTATGGGTGGCACCGTGCCAGTATTTAGCCGTGTCTGTGGTGGTCGCTAGCACCAACTGTGCTACAGAAAGAGGAGGCGTGTTACTCGAAATAACCGTCTGTGTTCCTGGCTGTAGCAGTATATGTTGGGTGTCGTCTGTTGTGGTAACTTTGCACATTGAGAGGGGTGAGTTTGTACTGTTTTGCGGTGTGTTCGTGTATATTGTAATGTGTTGTAACAAGTCTGCAATGTGTTCACTGTGTGTTTCTGTTGTAGGTGTTTCGCTAAACGTTTGTCACTGTTTTTGTAAGGTTCATGTTTGTTTGTTTTTAGTGAGAAAGGTTGTTATTTATGTATTTTGAGTGCGTGATTTATTGATCTGTTTGTATTATTATTTATTTGATTTGAGGCACTTGCAGCCAACCTGTCCCTATACATACCGGTAGGGTTCTTGTATTACAGAATAAATTATTGTTTTCTAAAAACTCTGGTTGCTGTTGTGGCTGCTTGCCTGTTATGGGCCCAGGACCTGTTCACACTGAGTGACCAAGGGTTACACTTGTTCAGAAGCGCCTCCCAACTCAGGTGAAATACTTCCTCTGTTTACAAGCATGAACTACTCATTGCCGCCCCTAATGGTCGGATGACTAAAATACAGTTACTACTAACACACGGACTAAATACCTCATACTAATAAAGGTAAACATCAGTCGACATCAGTTAATATAAGGAGTTAGGGCTATAGCTTCTTTCTCCAACTACGCTCACTGATCAAATCTCAATATACTTTATAGCAAAGACAAATCAATCACTATTGCATTTCTATACACTATAAAGTCCATGCGTTTCACAACAACACACATTTTAGTTATATGCTAAACAGATATACTTTGCCAGGCACATGTACAGGTAAGGCTCAACCTGTTCAGTATGCATGCCACTTTGATAAATTGTGGTCTTTCTACTTGGCATGTCCGTCTCCATGACGCACGCCACACCCTCCGACGGTGTGCGTCAGCCATCCTCACACGCTCACATTGCCCATCTGTTTGAGCAGAAAACTCTGCCCATTTTTGGTTGCAACACTTGCTTCTAGAAAGGTCTGTGCATGGTACTGTACTTGTCTGGAAAATTAACATTATAGGTCACATTAAATGTGGGAAAAGATCCAACATGATTTATCTTCTTATAATGTGTAACGATCTGCCCTTGGCAGACGACAGGAAGCAGACCCAAGCGCAGAGAATTATTTAAGGGTATTTATTACTTCCAGGCAAGACAGGCACTAGAACCTTAGAACAAACAAAACCAAGGATCAGGCTCATTCCTATAACATGTAACGTAACTCAAATATGTAAATAACCCAATTAACACAGAAAACCCCCCAGAGAATACAGACATGCAACACGGACATGGAAACATCAAGCCACAGACCAAACCAAGGACTCACTAAACACCAGAACTAATGACAGAAGACATGCAACCAAGACCAAGCAGACATATACATAATATCCAACGCACGCACGCACGCACGCACGCACGCACGCACGCACGCACGCACGCACGCGCACACACACACGCGCGCACACGCGCGCACGCGCACGCACGCGCACGCGCACGCGCACGCGCACGCGCACGCGCACGCGCACGCGCACGCGCGCACGCGCACGCGCACGCGCACGCGCACGCGCACGCGCACACGCACACGCACACGCACACGCACACGCACACGCACACGCACACGCACACGCACACGCACACGCACACGCACACACACACACACACACACACACACACACACACACACACACACACACACACACACACACACACACACACACACACACACACACACACCTACCTTAGAACAATGACCCGACAATGACAGACAGAAAATCACTGAACTAAATACAAGCACTAACGAGGAACTGGAGCCAGGTGTGGGAGAAACACAGGTGTGGTGAATGTCACTTGATTCTCCCTCTCTCTAAAGGTGGGGGAGGTGTCAACCCCACCATAGAGCGGAAAAGAGAGACCGAATGTATGATCGTTACAGGGGTGTGTAAATGTTTTCTATCCACTTTACATACAGTATATATAAAAGTGTCTACTCGAATTCAATTGAAAATTCAGTTTCCAACAAAACTCATCAACTGTGTCTGGACAGCTGTGCCAATATTGAAGCAGAGATGTACTGTATACTATATAGAAAAAAGTGATTAGCTCACCATTAGAGATGATTATTAGCAGAATGATGCTCGAACCATCGTAAAATGTGTTTGAATGTTAACAGGTAGGTACTAACTATACATTCAAATAAAGTATCTCTCTTTAAAAGAACTGATCTCTGTCCCCTCAAAAATGGGTAAAACACTGTGCTAAAAACCTGCACAATATCTGAGTGTTTTCTCTCCCCTGGTGGATAATGACTCAACTCTCTTTGTCATTTTGCGTTTGTGCTTTTGTGTTCACATTCCTATGCTAGACTTTTTTCCAAAATGTATTTATGTCCTTGTAATAAAGTAGAAAACTCTACATGTCTAAACCTGCCTTTTGCTGCTTGACTTCACCACCTACTGGTTTATTTGAGGAGAAATATGTCCACATGCACCTGAGTGTTTTCTGCTGGAGATCATGTCTTTACTCATTTACATCAGAGGTATCTACATGTTGGGTAAAGGATCACTCGTTTCTGATATTATTAAAATTTGACCAAACATGTCAGTTACTTATGTATAAGCTATATGTCTATATAATATACAGTTTATACCTGAATTGAATAGACCAGGGGTTCCCAAACTTTTTTAGCTTGAGACCCAAAAGAGAAATTTGGTGTCTCCCTGGGACCCAAACATGAAAAAATACAACGTGAATTGCCATAACATCTACATGTATAAAGTTATGATACAGAACACAACAAAGTATGAATTTCAAATGTATATGAAATGTATTTATTTAATTATAGTACATATTTATTCAAGTACATAACAGCAATATTTTTTTCTAAACATTTGTCACCACTTTTTTCCACCTCCCAACGTCCCTCAAACTTAAACGCTAGCGAGCGACTGAAGACAACGGTAAAGTTACCAGTGCTTTCTGTTAATACATACCCCATAAAAGAGTACAACTTTTTAACATTCCCTTTGCCCTTCAGCATATACATGTTTGCCCCTTTTTGTGCTTTGTAAGTCAGCTATGCCACCCAGAAAATGGGACATACGGATCTTTTTCTCGAAGCACACTGTACGTCAGGCCAAATAACTATCCACACAATCAAACTAGCAATGGTAGCGACCAGTTTAATGAAGGACTGTCATTGCATTGCTAGGCACATGTGCCAGAAAAACGTGTTAGCAATGTGAATAATTTGACATTATTGGTTAGTCAAGTATAATAAATCATATGATTAATAATAATAATACATTACCATACTCAGTAACATAAATATTACACTAATTAATCTGGGCAAAATTAAGATACTGTATCATCCTGCGGGTGAATTGAACCTGCATCATACGGCTCCGCAGCCGAGCACACTACCCACTGCCCCATATAGGAATATCCCACCAGGGTCGCTACAATATACATGAATCTGACAAACAGCATTGCCATCTAAAAGTCATACGGCAGGTACTACATATTATTTTTGTCTGCACATATTTCTCTCCACATGTCCCCACCAAAGCTAAGACCAAACCTACGCCCTTGTATGTATCAGCTCAATTGAGCAGAGTTGCACGCGTTGAAAGGTGAAAATAGACTTGGTTTCTAATTTTAAGCGCAATGACATGGTTGAGGAGTTTACGCTCGCGGTCCGTCTGTATTCTTTCATTCATTCCCAGGCTACTCTATCTACATCGCATACATTTCATGAGAAATGGCTTTTAACCATAGGCTGTATAAAGATATGGACGTAGTATCCGTGACGTCACCAGTAGGGTTCTGAAGTCTGTTTTTGAAGCCTAAAGTGGGCATAGCCGACCGTCGCCATCTTGGCAGCACGTCACTCCCGGATAAACGAAAATGGTCAAAGTGGCGGTACGTGGATGGAGCTGCGGAGTCTGGATGCTGTTTACTGAGTAATTATAGGCTAATTTCTTACACATATCTTTTCGGACATATCAAAAAATACTTCCAAATATAGTCAGTGTTAATAAATGTTACGCTATTTATGAAAATGCAGGCATACGGTAATGCGGGAATCCACTGGACACACCCTTAATTATGCAGAACTTTAAATATTAATCAACTAAACGGATGAGTTATAAAAAAATTCACCCCCCTCACAGTTGTTATGAAGGGCAAAATTAGCTGTATAGACCAAATCCAAATAGAGAACCAGGCTGTAAACATGTTTTTTTTTCTGCTGTAAAGTTGATCATTTTAACATGGGGGAGATACAGATTTGACTCACTTCTGCAGCCACCCTAAAGCGGCCAGTCAATGAATTGCAGTTGAACTCACTTCCTTATTGGTTTCAGGAGAGAGACCGGAAGGTTGCCACTTGGCTTTTAACGTATATAAAGTTTAACAAACACAGAAAACAAAATTACTGACTTACATTTCCGATGTCAAAACACTGTCTCCTGAAAGTCTCTACTTTGCCCAGGAACAATTATTTTGACTTGCCGTGATGCTGAGGATGTTTCGTTTGGAGATGTCTGTCCAATTTATTCATTTTTAAACTCATTACTGAGCACATCCCCAGAAAAAACGCATTGAGGCCTCTCCTCTGCATTACAAATGGCTTTGGTGAAGCCAACATTTATAAACTCTACTTTGTATTTTCTTTTCAGCATTATTCCTGCCAAGGCAACCGAAGTAATAACAATCGCGATTTTACCTCAGAGCCCAGCCTCAAACCAGAGAGCGCATAAAGTCAGGTACAGAGTCGTGAGAAAAGAGGGGGGAATGGATAAACAGCCTCGCACACAGCATCTGGGCGGATTAGACTAGCGTAGAAAAAAAAATGCTCGTTTTAGGAAAATGAATTTACATATCATAGAATTGTTATGCATTTATTCTCTGCCAATTGGCAACCCAATAAAAACGGGTCTGCGACCCACTTTGGGAAACACTGGAATAGACCAATATTGTCAGTTGTACAACTGAATGCATTCAATTGAAATGTGTTCTCTGCATATTACCCAACTCAGAGGTGCAGGGGTTTATTTTGTACATACAGAGCGCATCAATTGAAATAATGAGGTAGGGTCATCAAAAATAAATACAGTAGGACAATGCTGCTAAAGGTGGGCATGGACACTAGAAAAAAAGTGTTTCTGGTAATCAGCATTTAACATAAGTGTCAAAAATAACATCTATTTATTTTTAACGAAGTAAGCCTTAATAGTTAATGGGTACCCACATAGCAAAAATCATCTGGCCCAGATCTGACCCAGACCATTCGTAAGTTCTGGGCCAGATCCGCCCAACGGACTTGGGCCGGGGTCTGGCACAACGGGCCAATACCGGCACGGATCCGCTTTAATCATCCGGACCAGCACTGGGCCGGCTCCGGACCAGATACTGTCAGATCCGGCCCACATCTGGGCCAAGTGTGTACCAGTTTTGGGCCGAATCTGGGCCGGCACTTTTTTCTACACTAAATACCGGCACGGATTCGTGGTCACCTGATAAACTAGTGTTAGTGCTAAGTCAGCAGCCACTACTTCCCTGTAAATTACATTATATTTTAAATAAATGTGTACTGAATAAATGCTGTATTCAAAGCCTTATACCTTGATCCATCTTCAATTTATTTAGCATTTGAATACAAATGAATACACAAAACTGGGCAAAAATTGTTTTTATAGTTTTTATAAATTGCACACACATCAATGTTGTATTCACACAAAATCAATAGTTGTTGGTGTTTTTATAATCACCAAACAGTGTGGTCACTTCACAGAATGAAAAAAAGAATGAAAATAAGAACCAAACACATCAGCCATGGAGCTGCAGTCGGCCTTCCGACGTGCTGTATAATTCCAATGAGGCATCTGCAAACATAACCCCAAGAAGAAAGCTGTAAGTTTTGTTGAGATTTACTGAAGCAGCATTCACACAGGCGATTGATTGACTATAAATTGACCTATATAGGCTAGTCATAATGGCTGTATTTGGGCTATTTTAAACAATATTGCACAAAATAATATTATGACATTGTAGCCGGATCTACTTCTCCCCGACTATAACGAGACACGAAGGTCCTATGATAGGAACCATATTAAAATAGTACCAATATTAACCGTTATTACAGGTGTAAGGTATTTGTAAAGATACCGAATACTGAATGAAATTCATTCTTGTTGAATAGTCTTCTTTCAAAAACGTAAAAAAATTAAACATTTCCAAACCTTGGACAGGTACTTATAAAATCTCTTCAAAAATGAGGGTCTGCGTGAGACGTTACTTTAGCCAAGTTGAGTTGACATAAGTAACGCAATGCTAGCCTATCACTGACATAACCAAGCAGCTCATTTAAAAAATATAAATGAATAATAGATTATAATAATTAGAGCATTTAAATTCGTAATTTACATATGTATTATTTAATACTATGTGGCTTACCTTGTGAATAGGGTATCAAAGTGCCAACTGTCGCTTCAGCCTTCTAAGAATGAAAACCGCGCTCATTTCACATAGGCTCGTGCCTGCTTTGCGAATGATCCGTATTAGATCCGTGAACCGGAGGTGACTGTAACGAGGATTTGCCGGGTTAGAGACGGATCCGGCTAGCAGTCACCAGCTGTTAGGAAACCGGAGGTGACTAACGCGGATTTGCCGGTTTAGAGATGGATCCGGCTCCGAGTCACCTGCAGTCTGGGTCCCGGAGGTGACTGTAACGCGGATTTGCTGGTTTAGAAACGGATCTGGCACGGAGTCACCTGCAGCCTGGGTAGATATCAGGGCCAACGCTGACATGTGTAACATAAGTAACATTTGAAAGAAACCAATAAAATATAACAAAAACAGTATTGCTTCTGCTTCGATAAGTATGCATAATTAAACATAGCAAACCAGACATTTACAAACTAGATTTTGTTATCTGAGTGAGGAACAATTAACAGTAACAAGGTATCGTTTAACAAATCACTTCACGAGATAAAATCATCTTGCATCCAGCAAGGCAGTGTTCAGATGCGTCGCTCTAATTAATCCGTGTAGTATGCTGAGTCACATTAGTTCCGCTTATGGTGCTAGCGCATTAAATTGTAATAATTTAATCAATTTATTTTATTTACATTTTATTATTCAGTCAGCTCAGGGGGGCCACAGGGGGGGCCAGGGAAATTTTTAAATTAGAACGTACTTTGCGAACGTTAAAAAGGTACTTTCTATATAGTATGAATCCGGTACTATGAATGGAGTCCGGACGTACTACATGCGCCATGTTAGAATTGTCACTTGATCATAACAGAGCACGTCACGTGACATACGCTGTCATAACAGTGCGAAAATGTACATTATCTACACTTTTAACAAGTCAATCGTTTACTTATATGATGTTAAACAAATACAATTTAACAGAAAGTGTTTTCTAAAGTACTTACACTTTTACAAACTATTACAACTCCTCTCCTGTTGCATCATGGGATAGTAAAGTGTCCATCGTATGCGCCATGTGGTGCTTCAATTTGTGTCTTTCCCTACATTTCTTTACAACACTTATTTTGATGCAGACAAAAAACCAAGACCCAAAGTACACCAGCTAAAACCAACTACCAAAAACAACTTGAAGAACTTCAAAATCTATTAGTATTGCATCAGCAAAGTTGATAGAAAGTAGATTTATTTTGTTTGTAAGCTATCAAATGATTTTGATTATCATAAAATATATTGGGAGAAATAAATTGAGACAGTTTAGCACAAAGAGACTGTCACACTGGGTGTAGGGCCGAGCAAAGCCATACGCAGAGCAAGATAATTAATGTTTATGGTGCTTCTTTTTGTTAAGCAAAAGAGCAAACGACACAACGGAAAACATAAACTGTAATTGAAATAAAATTGAGCTACACAAGCAACTTTTTAACATAGAAAAAAAGCTATGCAAAGATACCAACCAAAGTCTACCCACACCCAGTCCACTAAATAGACCTACTAATTAACCAACAGAAACCAGGTCTGTGCAGTAACCAAACAGAACGTGATGCACAACTCTATGCAAAGGAGATGTGTTGCAGTGAGTGAGGCATATGGTGGTATAGGCATATAGGGGTCGCACCAGATACTGACTGGTCCCCCCCCCCAACAGTTAAACTGCACATTTCAGAGTGACCTTTTATTGTGGCCAGCCTAAGGCACACCTGTGCAATATTCATGCTGTCTAATCATCATCTTGATATGCCACACCTGGGAGGTGGATGGATTAACTCGGCAAAGAAGAAGTGCTCACTAACACAATTTTTGTGTACATAGAAAAAGTCTTAGATATTTGAGTTCAGCTCAGGAAAAATGGGGGCAAAAACAAAAGTGTTGCGTTCATAATTTTGTTTAGTGTATATTCATCTTCGATCTGCAGCATGTGATTGTGAGGTCAGATGTTGGTTGCAGGTATGTTTACATAGAGATCTTCCTCTGAGGAGGACTGGGACATTAGCTGGGCACTGTGGGGTCTGGGTTTTGGTCGTGGGGATACTTGTTCGGTCAGTGGTTTAGCTGTGTACTGTAACAACAATGAAGCAGCATTAATGAGCAGGTTATTGGCAAACCTCAGACTTAATTTTAATGAACTGACAAGACCAGCACCAATATACTCCACCATGTTACATAATACAAGCTATATAAATACCATTCAGAATATATACGTGCTAATTAAATGCAAAGTAAAGGAGAGTGTTTCAAGTGTAATTCTGTTTTACCTGACTCTCTGGTTGTTCCTCTTTCTTCGATTGTCTGGATGGAGAGACACCTATAATATGAAGGAAACATCTATTTAATGTGCAATATGGATCAGACACTGACTGTTTGTCCAGGGTCCTGGTGGGCGTTTTATTACCAAAACCAGAACAGTGGTGGGAGGAGAAGGGAGGAGATGAGGGGAGGAGGTGAGGGAGAACCAACAATGCAGAAGACACTCCCCTTTCATGGGGAGCCAGCATCAATCCTGGGCAAACTTCCGGGGCTTTGTAAAGAATACGTGCTGGTAGTCGTATTTTTGTTGGTCGCTCCATCACCCTCTCTCTCTCAGCAATCTCTTCTCATCCTCCAATAGCCACTTAGACACTTACAGGTATATTTGTAAATAATAACTCTATTAACTGTGCTGTGGTCATTGTGTGAATCTTACCTTTGCAACCCCGTATTAATAGCATGGTTATTGTTATGATCACGATGACAAACCCCACAATCCCAACCGTGATGTAAACGTAATGCAACTGCTGCTTCAGTAAACTGTCCGTCTGACTTGGTGTGACGTCTATAGAGAAATAAGTTGCACAGGCATAATTTCCATCTGCAACAGGTAAAACATACAATCACCTGACATGAATTTGTGAAGCAATAATGTATTTAAAGCTGGATGCATTAATATCTGATTGGTTGATATCTGTGGTATATTTAAACAATAATGCACTAGGTGGTGTGGTACATTTGCAATATGTCACAAACCCAATATTTCTTATTGCTCGTTTACACTAGCTACCAATGCAATGTGTTGACATAATTGAACACTGTCTGAAATACCACAAGCTATCAGCACTTGGCAAATGGCCAATATCGTGGCTTTGCTGATATAAACATTGGCCAATGTACACATTGCAACCTGCCTTTTTGTTTTAATATACAGTGCCATGTTTGTGGCACCTTTTGGTCAGAGCTTCCTGGCACAGGGCTAGTCTGTTCACCATGTCAATCTGTGATTATATTAAGTTTGTTAGTATTAGTAGAATTAAGGTATTTGAGTTTTAATCCAATAGGGTCATACTCAATTCCTTTACTTAGGATACAGTAGTCCTTGACATATTCTAACAGTGGATTGTAATAGACTGGAAACAACCATTTCCAGAAAAAATATCCATTGTTTCAGGCTTTAGATTTAAACAATTAAAATGTCTACATAGTGGCCATCGGTAAAAAAAATCAACGTGTGAATTTACAAAAATAATGTTTTACTGTCAGTTAAATAATCAAAGGGCACTAAAAAAACAACATTACGACTGAGCCTTAGCGTTACTGACACAAAGAAAAAAGCTGGGTATATTGTTTTTTTTCTCGTGCGAGGGCCACATTTTTTTTTTGTTTGCTAACATCTGTCATGGTTTATTTCTGATATGAAAAGAAACAACTTAGCTTGCTTCATACACTATAACAGCAGAATTTAATGCAAGCAAGCAAGTTTATTCATATAGCACAATTCATACATAGAAGCATTTTACAGAGGAAAATAATAAAATGATAAAATACATGCTTTTATCAGAATAAAAATAAATAAAATACATGCATTTTATAACAATCTGTAATGCTGAAGTGACGGCATATGCAACCTAAGGCTCCCCTGTGGGAGAACGCTGGGCAGAGCCATCTACAAAATTACCACCAGGGTCGTTACATTACCCCCACCAAACGGGAGAGCGTGTCCTCACGCTTCACTTGTCCAAAGTCCCTCACGGAGACACGCCTCTCCGATAGCGTCCGGTGGGGGTAATTGAACCAGTGCCCTACTTATTTATTCAAAAGGTCTTTAGAACCTTTCCAGGTCTTTAGAACCTGGCCAAGAAGTCTTTCTCTAGAACATCTAGGTCTTTTTGAGCTCCGCTGGCCAAAGGTATACATTACAGGTTTTCATTTATGCCATGCATCAGAATAAAAACAAATAAAAGCATAAAAAGATAATTAAAATAGACTTAACAGTGTGATAAAGTTTAAGCGCTCAGTCATATGCTTTCGAAAAGAGAAATGTTTTTAGCCTGGCTTTAAAAATGTATATATTTTGGGCACGTCTAAGATCTTCTGGTAATTTATATGCAGACATCGAATCTGTAGCAATGTTTAATTTCAGATATCCCTGAAATTGTTTTACTTAAAACTGTTTTTGCAAAACAAGGGAGCCTTCACGCTGATCTGGAGCAAATAACTATCATTGATTTGTATTGTCAATTCAAATTGTAACTCGTTTTCGTACTGTATGCAATGGATGCTAAATCATAGAGAGTTACAATCTGCTATCTAACTTGTTTCATTCTTCCAATTAACAACTTCAGTGTCTGCAACACTCTGTTTAATGTAACACCAGTACTTAGTTGCGGGCAGAATATGATATATATATATTTACACAAAAATACAACTAACAGTAATACATTAACATGTCAAACGACGGCACATGTATAGCATGACTCACAGCGGTTTCAAATGTACACTGGTATAAACCAGAATCAGTTGTGGATATGCTTTTGAAATTTTTAAAATGAGGTCTCACTATTTCTCGGTTTTTGCTGTTTGATTTCAGTGTGAGCATTTCTGTTGACAGGATCCCAACGTTCATTAACTTTCTTCCATAAGGCAGATGATGGTGATGAATTTGGACATAAAGCTATGCTAAGCTATGGGTAAGTGTTAAAACCTGCTCTCTTGTTTATTCTTCTCATTTACAATTGTGGTGTCTTCTACACTACACTGAAATGCAACACCAGTACTTAGTTGCACCCAGAATATTCTTCCATCAATAATACATTTAACAAATAAGGGTTCATTCAGTAGTTTCTTACCTGAGACATTAACATTGATAGCATGACCCACAGCATTCTGAAATGTACACCGGTATAAACCAGAATAATTTCTGGATATGTTTTTGAATCTCAGAAATGAGGTCAAACTATTGTTCATTTCTTTCACATTGATTTTAAGGTGATCATTTCTGTTGACAGGATCCCAACTAAGTTCATTAACTTTCTTCCATAAGACAGATGATGGTGGTGAGTTGGGACATAAAGTAACAGTGCAGTTAATCTCTACATTGTCTCCAGGTGAAGCCTTCTGTACAGTGTTCCGTTTCACTCTTATCTCTGGGTAACACTGAGATCCATCATCGTTACCTGGAATGAATTCAATTTAACAAATAACAGATATCAAAACATAATATTGTAATTAATTAATTTAAGGCAGGGAATTTGAGGGAGTAAACATATTAGAAAAGGAGAATAAATAATGGAGAACACTGAAATTGTCCAACTACACTATGAGAACTACCCCCGTAGACAGTCTACAACCACCTGCAGGCAGGCTTCGGCGGTCGTCCTCTCCGGCCTTCTAAGCTGCCATCGTTTGTCCCCTCCCCCGGCACACCTTGTTTAGTCTCGTCATCACTACACCTGGTGTCCGTTATCTCATTGAAGGACTATTTAAGTTCCGTGTTTGGTCTTGTCTTTCAATTTCAGCAGGACCTAGAGAACTCTTACAAACTCCTACATACTACAACAGACCAATAGACCTGCCATTCAAGACCCTAATCAACATGGTCATCATCTAGCAGACAGAGATGGTATAAGAAGATCATCATGAACCTCGGCTACGTAAACCATACTGTTAGACCTACTATCATCTAACTGATATAAAAAAACTTCTTGAATATCTGTTAAACTTAATACATATCTGCCCTGGACTCTGGATAGGTAAAAGAAAAAGTCAGATTTTTAATCCTTCTTATAGGCTTTTTTGTCATTTTAAATCATCGTCTATAAGAGACATTTGTCAATTAAGTGAAACATGTAATACTTTTTTTCTGATCTGTCTTACCTTGGATGCCCAATAGTAAAAGTCCAGTCAGGATGAAGTGAGACAGGCTGGTCAGGAAACATTTGTAGTTGAACCTCATGGTGACGTCTAACACGTGAACTTTCTGTGGTGGTTGAAGAAGACAGGCACGGTTTTAGTAGACTGATGATTGAGTGTGTTGGTGTTGTCTGCGTGTCTGAGAGAGAGTGACATACACTGTATATCATCCCTCTCTGTACGTCACACACTAACACACATACACACTGAAATATCTCTCACATCCGTCTCAACACACTGGCCAATGTCTGTTTCACTTCCTCAGTGTTTGATTTGATTTTGTTATTAATAATGTTAATGTATTTTATTTATTTGTAAATTGTAAAGCTGTTAGCACAGGGCACAGCCGCAAAAGAGATCCATGTCTGAGTCGATTTCCCTGTTTAAAAAAATACATTTTAAGTGATATGTGTTCATGGGAAGACAACACCAAGGGGCCACATATTCTATCTGTGGGGCCAAAGCCGTGAATCTGCCAGGGATTTATTGTTCAAGATCACATTTGTCCAACCTGCTAGTTGCTGTCAAAAATGAGCATTTGCTAATTGAGTCACAATGGCATAGAGTTGTCAGTGGAAGACCCTGGTGAGAACAATTAGCACACGGTGCCTTGAACATTTATTTTCAGCTTGTGCTGAAATTCTACTTTTGTTGTGCCAACTCAATTTTATCAGATAACCAAAACACATTTGAATGGCTGGTTGTTAAAGAAAACTATTAAAAAAGTTGTCGGAAGACCCAGGAAATTCGATATCTAAAGTAAGGAACAGTAGAGAAGCAAAGTACCTGTAACTTCTTGTGTCTGAGTGGCTGCCTGATTTGACCTAAAGTTGCCCGCAAATCATTTCCCATTAAGCTGCTGTACATGTAAGTAGTTTCACTACTAGCAAACCACAATAGAACAGAGGAAGGCAACAATGCTGCTAATGGGCCGTGCATATTTCCTCTGCCTACCGCTGCTATTCATGCTATGATCAAGGCTAAGTTCCTGTTAAGTGGGATCTTCATATGTAAACAGTATCGCGTTGTTCATTTATAATTACATCTATTCCACCTTTTGTAGAAACGTGTTTTTTGCTTTATGCACTTTGTGTAAAATGAATAGAGTAGATTAAGAAACATTGGTGAGTATGTGTAACAATAAGGGACAGAAGACCTCTAGGCACCTCTATGGGGACCTAGAGGTCCTTTTAGGGTGATGGTTTGTCTATGTGTTTCTATGTTTGGTTATGGTGGCTCCCAACTAGAGCTGGACCAACTGTAACTTATTCAGGAAACGGTTCCTTCCTGTTTGTTTGAAACGCCTACCTTATATTTAGGGCTGGCCCTGACCAATATGGTGCCTTAGGCAAGATTTTAGCTGGTGCCCCCCTTTCCTACCAGCCAATTTAAATAAAAAATGTTTTATTGTTTAGCGCCGCTATGGATGAACGGCACACCTAGTATTTGCTTATACTTCCTATGCGGTGGGCCGGCCCTGCTTACATTTCACAAATGTCTTTTTTGGAGAAAAACATGAAAACATTTATGAAAAATATCTACTCAGGTTAATATATTGTTGACATAGAGTTAAAAAACATCAATTTAAACAAATATTTTCAGTTTTTGTCAAATACAAATTATTATTTAGTACAGTGCAGAAATACAAATAAAAGTAAGACAAGTCTTGTAAAGTATGGTCTCTTGTTGAAGTGAACCGCGAGGTTGGAAATGTGTTTTTTTATATACGGCTGAAAAACTAAAGGAAAAGCTAGTGAATGTCTGTCCTGTATCTATATCTGTGTATCTGGTATATCTATATTTAACAGTGGTTACATTCATGCATCCCCATCCCTTAGTTTTATAGCAAACTTAGTAGCATTGTTCCCGATTAGCTGGGTTCAGATTTAAGGAAATTATGTACAAATTGGACTTTCCACTTGTCTCTTCAAGTAACTCTGTGAGTAAAATTAAATCTTCACAGAGTGGTTGCCGTTGACTGGTGTCCTTTAGTTGATGCTTGGTAAAATGGGTAGATTGTTTTTCTGCATTTTTGTGCTAGGAACGTAGTCATTAGACTCTCTGCATTTAATTCATTTCAAACTATTATGTATATAATATATATGTATATATATATAATTACTTCAGGTTATTGCTGCTAATAATGGTTCTATAATCAATTGAATCAAACTGTGTACTTAGTTTTTCACTGGCTTCTCCATGTTGGCTTTATTTTGTAAAATAAATAATAACACAATGTAATATGTCATGTGTTGTTGTTTATCTAAGATTGTATTTTTCCAAATTGTTGACCCGCTAAAGAAGATATTATTGTTATTATGTGCTAATACATAAAACCATATAAATTAAAGAGGGTGTACTTTCTTTTCACATGACTGTATGTGCATTATGTTACTTCAACTCTCTCATTTACAGCCTGACACAGAGGGCACACTTCTAACAGACTTGAATTATTACCAAAGATTAGACAACACAGTATTCATTACTAAAGACCAAAGTATAACACTAATAGTGTGTAACAGATGTTGCTAGCTAGCTATCCTTCACGTTAGCGATACATTTAAATTTTTGACATAAGTTGTTGTGCAATGCCATCTAAATAATGTTGCATTTAATGTAGTGAGTATTTGTCAATGTAGTGAGTATTTGTCAATGCTGTGTTAATTCATTAATATAGACTTTGGTCATAATCAAAACTTTGTTAACCAATAAATGTACTCTTTATCTCTCTGTTCTAACTTCCCACAAATCCACATTGTAGTCATCATCTGTATGAATCTGTCCTGTCACTTTTCCTATCTAAATATTAGGTAGGCCTAACAACCGTCAGCAGCACTTGCAGCAGTTTCCCTCAGGTCCTAGTGCTGCCTGGTAAGAAGTTTAAGATTCATAGGAACAGCTAATAAATATCATAGGGGGACTAAAGGCCACTTAAAATAGGCATAGCAACGTCTCTGGCCTGAACCATCACATCTTCTACCAGCAAACAGTAGTAGCACTCACCCCAGATCACAATCACAGGAACTCTAGTCTCAACTGCCACTGCATCTATTATTCGTTTCACAACTGTGTGTTTCTGATCTAGACTCCTGTGTACCGTTTGTTCTACCTGCTGTTTCTTTTCCAATCTGCTCTGCCCTAGTCTGTACTTAGGCCAGTGATCTCCGTTATTGACCTACCTGCCTGCCTAGTGAATTTTCCCTCTATGCCTGCTGATTTCTGTACCTACGCCTAGTCTGACTGACCACTGATCATTGTTGGTCCGTGCAAGAATCAAGGGAAAGTTTGGTGGTGTAGTTTGAGAGCATAGTTTAAACAATATAAAATGAAATATATGATTTAAGAGATGCTATGCTTATTTAAAAATATGCAGATTTGAATTGTGAGAGTGAAAACAAGTTTTAAATTGGTATATCCTTTCACTTTGACAATGCACACATTACAGAACTGATATAGGTGTTTTTCATTTACACCTAGATCTAACAAACAAATAGCAGTCTATAATCCTTTAAAATGTAACATATATGCATGCTCTTCACAAAAAAGAAACACAATTAAATCAAGACAGATACATTTGTTTAATTGAATTTCACACACACTAACAGACATAAACAACCATCTGAAACAACACTGGCCAGTGGCTCTTTACTTCCTGAGTGTTTGTGGTGACATTTCTTCAGTTTTAAACTCCCTATACCAGTGGTTGACATCCAGGGGTACAATATGTCTGGGAATACATGGCCTAACAAAAGGGTATTTGAAAACACTCATGTCAATATAGGCTTACTAATAAACTAAATAAACATAAAAGGGTTCTTCAGGGGTGCTAAGAGCAGAGATAATGTTTGTTTGTGGTACAGACAATTGAAAAAAGATTGGAAACCACTGCCAGATAGAGTAGGATTATTAAAGTAATGAACACAAAATCAAGCACAACGGCCCTGATCAATCAGTAGTCTGCAGTTATGACCTGGAGGGAAGAAACACGTTTAACTTCTCATGACTGTGGCTGTCTTATATAGAAACGTGTGGCTTCGGTTTCTAATTTTGTTCATCAGCTTGTGCAAAGTGTCACTTTGTGGTCAAAACAGACATGAGTGACCTAATTTAAAGCACTTTGCAGAGCAAGTGTACAAATGGGGAACAAGCAGAACAATGTTCACTCAAGCTAGCCATATAGACATGAAAAGATAACAACAACAGATTAAAAGTACCATGCTTATATTTGGGCCATATTTCACCTGTCTACCTCTCTTATTCACGCTCAGATAAATACTTAGTTCATGTGAACTAGAATTGTGCAGTATTTTCTTGTTAATTATTATCATCAACAATGAGAAGTAGCCTACATCAATTTTCATTTTAAGACCATTTACTTATTTCTTGCCATAAGTTGTTGTGATATTCCACACACTGAATAAACATGCACATGCAGTTAAAACATGCTTATGGTAATGGTAGCAGAAATTATTCTGATATGTATGATATTAACCATGATAAAAAATTAAGTCTACAATATAATGCTACCTTTTTTAAATATTATTACTTAATCCGAGAATGACTCATCTTGTTGTATGCGATTATGATACATAGGCCTACAGAATTATCTCAAATGAAAAACATAACTATCACAAACACTCTTCCATTTAGGACAGTCTAAAATATATTACACAAATTTAAAAAACAAACCACTACATGTGGCTATAAATGGAAATTATAATTTACTGTCAACTAAAGTATTGGCCCCCTTTCTTGTAATGTTTTATTTTGGGCTCAAACATAATAGGCAGCAGTATACTTTAATTACAGAACGATAATCTTCTTTCTTAGGGGTGTGCCAATCTGTGCATTACTGCCCCATAGTTTGTCAAGTGAACAACGTATGCCTTATATTTGTAACCCTTATTTTAGCAAAACAGGCTAATAAAATTTACTTTTAAAATTGTTATATTATTCTAAACTGTTTTCCGGAAACGTTTAGATTATATTGTGCAACCTAGCACAAATGTAAAGATGCTACTTCTGTCTGTAGTTTATAGCCTCTTTTAAAAAATCCTCCAATGACGTAAAAATCGGAATTTTGACTTAAAATCAAGATATCTCTCTTATCAGATGTTGAGAGGTGGGAGTAAGGTCATTGGAAAATACTACCATTTGTCTACCGATACAAAGCTAAATGCAAAATCGGTGAAGTTACCCTTTAATTTTCTTTTTGGGCTATTTTTCATATGAAATAATGCTACATCGCATGTTAATTTTGGAGTTGGCTGGCAAACAGCACAATTAAATGCTACTCATCAAGACGTTAGGCTGGACTAATTGCTCTACGAAACCGGGTGTCCTGCGTCACAACCCGGAATCCCACTCTAGACGGTATTTGGTCAAACTCGGCCTTGGTGAGCCGAAAATAACCCGGAACCCGGGATCGTCAAGGCGGAGTTCCTGTACAAGCCTATGGTACTCCCCATGAGTTTATCAGGACAAAAGAATAGGGTTCAACGAAATGGAATTATGCTGCAGGCGCAACACCCTGCGATGAAGCAGCAATGATAATGCAACAAGCCTCTTTCTCTCGTTATCCATGTTTGAAATATAGATATGAGAGATATTTTTGTGTAAATCAATTTATATGCAATTATTCCCTCCACAAATATGTAATATGAGCGGGAAGTATTTTCATTTGTCAAGAATGCTTAAATAAAAATGCATATTGAGCAAACATAATATGTCGTCATGACACAAACAATCGTTGTAACAACTATTGAAACTACTTTTTCACCCTGCTTATAGAAAATGTTGAATTATGATTAATCTGGTCTATTTTCTTCAAACTAATTCTTAGCAAAAGTGTGCATTGGAATAGTGAAGTGTAACTTTTCTGCGTCGCAACAAAAAAAACATACATGCCCACATACACGCCCACAAGCAAACAGCGAAAAGCGATTTTGGTCAGTTGTAGTCAGCTGGTATTTGGCAGTAATTTTACTCTGCAGTAGATTCGTATCCGTAGACAGTGATTTATGTCAGTGATTCGACGGATTTACATTTCGTAGTTGCAGGCAGTGATTTGTGATGTGTAAATTTGTTTTGAACACTTGCAAAAAAAATTGTACAGATGCAAAAAGTTTTTTCTTGCAAGTCTTTAATTACGCATTCACAACTCTTGACATACAAGTACAAAATGTAAAACTGTTGTGTGGAGTGTCATTTACAGTTGTGCGAATACCCACAAGACATTTGTTTTACCCACAAGACATTTGGCAGTGATTTGATTCCATAGTTTAGCAGGTAGGTCAATTAAGTGCATGGATTATATGACCAAGGTTATGGGGGAAACAGCATTTGAGCATACCTGAGCAAATAGAATGATTCAAGAATGTAAACAGGTATGAACCGCAGTGCAGGTGAGAGAGGAGTACTGTGCAAAAAGGGCATGGCATAAGTGAGAAGAGGTTAACGACCGTTAACAGGTACAGAGATCATACAGGTGTTCAGAGAGGAGTAGTTTAAAGGCAACTGGTGAGATAAGGGTTTCAAGTTGTAGGTTTTTTTTTGTAATTCGTTCCCCTCGTTGGCGGCTGCAAAATGGAAGGATTGACTAATGCAATATACCTACTTGAGTGTAGACTGTGGTGTGTAAAGCAATGGTAACTACAAAGCCTCGGTACAGCAGGACTTTGCCTAGCAAAGACTTGAAAATAAGTTTGTACCAATGTGAACCCAATGACTAATGCTTATAGCTTGCAGTGGTGAGTGTTGTATGGTGTATTGGTAACTAAACATATGACACTGTGGTAAACCACATACAATTTTCTCAGGAGTTTGAGGCAGTTTTATAAAAGACATCGCCTTTCACCAAGTCAAGTTTGGCTGCATGAGTGAAGGAGGCCCTGTTGCAAAAAAGGTAGGGTCTTGTAAGGGTGACTGTGGGTTTAAGATAACAGTGAAGGCGATTAGAACTCATACAAGTGTATTGGAGATTCACTTTTCACAATACCATTTTTTTCCCAGTCCTAAAACCCAGCTGCTACACAGAAGTCAAGTTAAAACATACAACTCAATGCTAGTTATAACGCAGAGCAAACACATCATAATGATGGTATCAGCCTCATTCTGTCTGTCTTGTGCTGCCATCTCCTGGTCCTTGCGTGTTTTGTGTGTTTTGTTTTAGTATTCCAGGTTATTTGTTTCACCTGTCTTGTGTATTATTTCTCTGTATTTGATTTGTTTTTAGGCACTCGTTGTGGGAGTACAGTCTCTCAGTTTTTGACTGTGAATGTGTTACGTGTTTGTTTGTGCTGTGCCTGTGCTGTTTCGTTCCTGTTAACCCTTTCACATGCACTATCATACAGGTGCAATTAGGCTTGAGGGATCCCTGATGCGTACAATGAGACCAGTGTGATTAAAACGTTTCATTTGTTTAGAAAGTCCATTTAAAAGTGACACAATAGTCTCCCCGGGAATCATCACCTTAACGTGGTGGAGAGGTTTGTGTGCCCCTAGGAACCTGAGGGCTGGGTTGTCTGGAGCTTCATGCTCCTGGTAGGGTTTCCCAAGGCAAAGTGGTCTCAGGCGAGGGGCCAGACTAAGAATGGTTCACCAAGACCCCATGAAAGATAGAGGGAAAAGGAGCGAGACCCTGCCTGGAGGAAGCCCAGGGCCCTCGTCTGGAGCCAGGCCCAGACGGCGGGCTCGAAAGCGAGCGTCTGGTGGCCGGGTTTGCCACGGAGCCCGGCCGGGCACAGCCCGAACGAGATACGTGGCATCTCTCTCCTCTCCATCCTGTGGGCCCACCACTCACAGGAACAACCGCAGGGGTCGTGCGCTGTCATATGGGTGGCAGTGAAGGTGGGGGGTCTCGACGGATCAGACCCGGGCGGCAGAAGCTTGCTTTGGGGACGTGGAACGTCACCTCGCTGGGGGGAAGGAGCCAGAACTTGTGCGTGAGGTGGAGCGATACCAGTTGGATCTGGTGGGACTTACCTCTACGCACAACCGTGGTTCTGGAACCTTACTCCTCAATAGGGGTTGGACTCTGTTCTTCTCTGGAGTTGCCCAGGGTGAGAGGCGGCGGGCTGGTGTGGGGATACTCACAAGCCCACGTCTGAGCACGGCGGTGTTGGAGTTTACCCCGGTGGATGAGAGGGTTGCCTCCCTACGCCTAAGGGTGGTGGGGGGGAAAACTCTGACTGTTGTTTGTGCTTATGCACCAAACAGCAGTTCGGAGTATTCAGCCTTCTTGGAGACCCTGAAGGGAGTCTTATATAGGGCTCCAGTAGGGGACTCCATCATTCTGCTGGGAGACTTCAACGCACATGTGGGCATCGATGGAGACACCTGGAGAGGCGTGATTGGGAGAAACGGCCTCCCTGATCTAAACCCGAGCGGTCGTTTGTTAATGGACTTCTGTGCTAGTCATGGATTGTCTATAACAAACACCATGTTCGAACATAAGGAGGCGCATAAGTGTACATGGTACCAGAGCACCCTAGGCCGAAGGTCAATGATCGATTTTGTGATCGTATCGGCTGATCTAAGGCCGCATGTTTTGGACACTCGGGTGAAGAGAGGGGCAGAGCTGTCAACTGATCACCATCTGATAGTGAGTTGGATCAGAGGGTGGGGAAAGACTTTGGACAGACCAGGTAAGCCCAAACGGGTAGTGCGGGTGAACTGGGAACGTCTGGAGGAGGCCCCTGTCCAAAAGATCTTCAACTCACACCTCTGGCGGAGCTTTTCAGGCATCCCTGTGGAGGTTGGGGGCATTGAACCTGAGTGGGCAATGTTCAATGCTTCTATTGCTGAAGCTGCGGCGGTGAGCTGTGGTCTCAAGGTCCTAGGTGCCTCAAGGGGTGGTAACCCTAGAACACCGTGGTGGACCACGGTGGTCAGGGAAGCTGTCCGACTGAAGAAGGAGGCCTTCAGGGATATGCTATCCCTGGGGACTCCGGAGGCAGTTGCAGGGTACCGACAGGCCCGAAGGGCTGCAGCCGCTGCCGTGTCAGAGGCAAAGCAGCGGGTGTGGGAGAAGTTTGGAGAAGCTATGGAGAAGGACTTTCGGTCGGCGCCAAAATGCTTCTGGAAAACCGTTCGGCACCTTAGAAGGGGAAAACGGGGAACCATCCAAGCTGTGTACAGTAAGGATGGGACACTGTTGACCTCAACTGATGATGTGATCGGGCGCTGGAAAGAGCATTTGGTGGTTCCCCTCTTCAAAAAGGGGGACCAGAGAGTGTGTGCCAATTACAGAGGTATCACACTCCTCAGCCTCCCTGGTAAAGTGTACTCCAAAGTGGAGGAAAAGTGTACTCCAATGTGGAGGAAAAGTATTGAATCCACAGTATACGGCTTCAGCGCGGTCTGCGCTCACTGATGGTGCGTCCAGCAGCACTGAACACCCTTTCACTGCTGCTGCTACTGGCTGGAATGCACAGTACTGATCTGGCTAATTTAGCAAGTTTTCGGTAGGATGGTTTGTTAGTCTTTCACCAGTCAAGAATATCCATTTCATTTTCCATGACAGCCTTTTTCAATGTTGCGAGTGACCTCGTCATCATCCCAGCCAGCTTGCCTAACCTTTTCCCACTCCGCAAAATTTGCCCTCTTTGCCGGAGGAGCGGCTGCGACTCTGGAGAGCTCTGGGTCTCGAATCTCCACATCTGGCGCACCTGCAGCCATGGCTTGCAGAAGAGTGCGGAAATGAGCATGTATGTCATTCCTGTCTGAGTGTGAAAACATTCTCAGCTGGTTAAATTTTGGCCAGAGGAATATTGTGATCGTGTGGAGATCCTGTATTATGACTTAACACGCGAGCGTAAGGGGAGTCCATGGCATTGGGCTGGCAGTGGCGTTTCTGTTTCTCATACCAGACACACTCTAATAAGTGTTGGTTACTTGTCTCCCTCAAGTTCCTGCAAAAAGCCCAGTGAATCCGGTGCTATTTCTTCAATGCGCGCGCTCTCCCCTCGTGCCTCCAGCTTTTCATGGAGCTCCTGATAAATGGCCTGTAGCCTATAGATGTCCGTGTGAGGTACACCGTACTGAACCGAGTGTCTGTATAGATGTCAGTGTGAGGTACACCGTACTGAACCGAGTGTCTGTATAGATGTCAGTGTGAGGTACACCGTACTGAACCGAGTGTCCGTATAGATGTCAGTGTGAGGTACACCGTACTGAACCGAGTGTCTGTATAGATGTCAGTGTGGGGTACACCGTACTGAACAGAGTGTCTGTATAGATGTCAGTGTGAGGTACACCGTACTGAACCGAGTGTCTGTATAGATGTCAGTGTGAGGTACACCGTACTGAACAGTGTCTGTATAGATGTCAGTGTGAGGTACACCGTACTGAACAGTGTCTGTATAGATGTCAGTGTGAGGTACACCGTACTGAACCGAGTGTCTGTATAGATGTCAGTGTGAGGTACACCGTACTGAACCGAGTGTCTGTATAGATGTCAGTGTGAGGTACACCGTACAGAACCGAGTGTCTCTCATTTTCAGCAATGTTGTTGACAGTTTAGCAGCCAACCCGACTGTTCTACGTACCGGACTAATGATTTAGCAGCAGAAATGGTATCTCCTATGTCCGGAGCACCGTCGGGTTTGGATAACTCGGCAATGTTGAGTCCATGACGCAGTACTGTATTGATGACATGGTCAATGCAGTCCAATCTCTGCTATGGTCACAGAGCTAATTTAATATTTGCCCCCTCATCGGTCACCCATACAATTTTGCTGAGAGAGGTAGCGTCGAGGCCAAACTTTGTCACGAGTATAGTTTCAGTATCTCCCGTCTGATATTTTCTCCCGTTTTTGCCACTTCTAAAGGGAACATTGTAGTTGTCAGGGTTTTATTCACCAGTTCCATATCCATACTTATGAAATGGCATGTGATTGTCAAATAACTATTTACACTGATGACATGTGTCTATTACCAAGCAGGCCTATTGCAAAAATCTAAATTTATTAATGGCCATGAGCATTTTAAAACATGTCCATAATTACATAAATAAATCATTGCTACAGTAATCGTTCTGAGATAATAAGCTTGGTATTGGAGCAGTTGGTAGCTCAGTGGTAGAGTGCATGCTTTGTTTGAACGACGTCCCGGGTTCAATTCCCAGCTGCTCCCCAAGTTGCCTACCTGGTTAACTGAAGGTTAAATTAAATTAAAATACGAGTGATGTGTTCTGAAAAATCACATCACTGTTGACAGTCGTCAATTAGTTATTTAGAACTACTACATTTTTCGATTGCAAAATTGCAATGCCTTTCAATCAATGACAACTCACTAATAAAGCAATCCTTGAGTTGTTGTTTAGCACTCCCCTCAAGAGAGGAGACCGTAACACGCCGTCACACGTGAGCGTGCCACAAGGTTGGTGAGGTGATGTGGTTGTGTGGGTTCACAAGTAGGAAAAGCACAAAGCAGTAGCGTTTAAACCAGGTTTATTTAATCTATAATACGGTAATGGGGGAAAAGGGGCTGAGCGGAACCAAAGCAAAGAAATTAACTAATCAAAAAGAGCCCTAACCTATCTAGACTACACGTGAACCACTAAGCTCTCCATCTACAATAAGCACAGGGGGTGGTCCACCCAGGTCTTACCTAGGGTATATAGACAGAAGTTATCTACGGGTGGTATGTAAACCACAGGGCCTCTTACCTAAACACTCCCAGTGTGCTGTCCCCTTTTCCCTGGAAAACTGAAGAAAAATGAACAGTACAAAAGACTAAACAAATGACAGAATACTTAAATGAACAATGTAAGAAACGCTAAATCAACAACCAAATACACACACTATTAACAGAGGTACATACCCACAAAGACCAGCCCGAACAGCTCTCAAACAAAATAAAAAGGATATGTCACTGGCAAAATGTCTCAAACAAAGTGTGTCAAAGTGTATGCGTCAAAATGTGCAGGTTTCAAAGTGCAGGTGTCAGTGTCAAAAACCTCTCCACTCAAAAACAGCTCTCCTTTCTCTCCATTCACTCTTCTTCTTCTTCTTCTTCTTTTCATTTAATGGCAGATCGCAACCAACTTAAGGTGCATATACCGCCACCTACCGCACTGGAGTGTGAGGCCGGTCACAGCCTCCCTGCTATATTCTCCTGTAGAGCCCCATGTTCCTGAGAAAAAGAAATAATGCCTTCATTACTGCCTCCTTCCCTTTTCCACCCCCAAGCACCCCACCTAAGTCCTAACCCCTCTTAGTCTCCCTAACACTACCATACATAACCTCCCTATCCATATCATACCTCCCACAGAAAAACAGCACATGCTCAACCGTTTCCTCCACCTCACACCTATCACACAAACCTGTGTCATGTTTTGCCACAACTCTCAATGTGCCATTCAACCCTGTGTGCCCATACCTTAACCTACTCCACACCACCTCTTCCCTTCTACAACCTATCATGCCCACAACCTCCCTCACTGACCTATGTATACCCCGGAAGTGCCTGCCTTTATCACCTTCTCCCCACTGTCTCTCCCACACTGCAATCCCTGCTTCACGAATCAACGCCTTAACCTCCCTGCGCCCCAACGCCACCCTGACATCCACCTCAGTCCTCCTTACAGCACTCTTTGCCACCAGGTCAGCCACCTCGTTACCCTCCACTCCAGCATGAGCGGGCACCCAACAAAACCTCACCACTACCCCCTGTCTCTCCAACCTCAGCAATATCCCCATCATTTCACCCAGTATGTCCTCCCTATCAGACCTACCATCCTTTACACTACTCAACACTGCTGCTGAGTCTGAACATATCACCACCCTACATGGTGCCACATCCTCCACCCATCTCAACCCAATGATCACAGCCACCATCTCTGCTGTATACACCGACACATTATCAGTGACTCTTTGACTGACACTCACACTGAACTCAGGGACATGCACTCCTGCACCCACTCTACCACCATTCACTACCTTAGACCCATCAGTATACACCCTTACAAACCCATAAAAATGTCTGCAGACATACCTCTCCACACACACGCTCACCTCCCCCTCTCCCCACTCCCTCCTCTCCAGCATCATGCCCACATCCACACTTGGCGTTGGAAACATCCACGGAGGGATAGGCCCTAATGCTATCGCCGGCCCTACCTCTATGCCCTCCAAGCCGTACTCTATCACTTTCTGCCCAATTGTCCACCCATACATCCTCAGACTAGCCTTGTCCCTCTCCCAACACTTCCTAGTTGCCACAACCGCAGTGTGGCTTTTAGCACACCCCTTCAACCTGGCCCAATACGCCAGTGCCAACTTGTCCCTCCTCAAGCTCAATGGCAATTCCCCTGTGTCCACCTGCAACACCACCACCGGAGTGGTCCTGATAGCCCCCACACATAGCCTTAGTGCTCGTAATGGCACCCTGTCCAATCTCTGTAGCACCGTCTTGGCCGCAGCACCATAAATAAAACACCCATAGTCCATCGTGGATCTAACCAGTGCCTGATACATACACATCAGTGTCTTCCTATCTGCCCCCCAATCTACACCTGCCACTGCCCTCATCAGATTCAGCACCTTCCTACACTTCTGCTCTATAAACTCTACATGTCTCCTCCACGTAAGCCTCTCATCAAACCACAACCCCAAATACTTAAACTCTAACACCCTTCCTAATTCCTGTCCATACATATATAGCCGAAAAGCACCCACCATCCGCCTAGAGTACACCATGAAACAAGATTTAGCCACCGACATCCTAAAACCCCATGTCTTGGACCAGTCCTCCACCACACCCACCGCCTCTTGCATCTTCCTCATCACAAACTTCTCATTCCTGCCTCTCTTCCACAATGCCCCATCGTCTGCATACAGTGCCACACCCATACCTCTCCCTACATCCCTAAACACATCATCAATCATTAATATAAACAACACAGGGCTAATCACACTGCCCTGTGGGGTACCATTTACAACCTCATACCTCCCTGACAATATCGTCCCAACCCTCACCTGTATATACCTGTCAAACAAGAAATCCAGAATCCAATTATACATTCTGCCCTTAACACCCAATGCACTCATCTTAATTAACACCCCTTCCCTCCACATAGTATCATACGCCTTCTCTATATCAAAGTACACCACCACCATCTTCTCCTTCATAGCAAGAGCCTTGGCAATCTCTGTACTAACCACCACCAGTGCATCCATAGTGGACCTCCCTCTCCTGAACCCACTCTGCGCTTCACTCATCAAGCCCCTACTCTCCAGGAAGAACATCAACCTTTTAACAATCATCTTTTCCATCAGCTTACATAAGTTGGAGGTCAACGCTATTGGCCTGTAGCTATCCACCTTCCCTGGATCTTTCCCCGGTTTGGCAAACGGCAGCACTACCGCCTGCTTCCACCCATCCGGCAGCACCCCAGTCCTCCACACCTTGTTGAACAGCTCTACTATAGCTTCCTTTACATTATCCGGGGCCTTCTTCACCATCTCGTAGCATACCCTATCCTCTCCCGGTGCCGAACGCCTACATCCCACCTAGTGAATTCAGCATCCATCACCTCACCTGTCACCACCTTCTTCAACAACACATCTCCCTTCTGTTTTAACATCTCCTCCTCTTACTCTCCTCACATAGGTGATCACCACTGTGAACCTTCGCAAACGCTACCCCAAGCGCATCCGCCTTTTCCTTACTTGTCATAGCAATAGCATCCCCCACCACCAACACTGGTATTTCCGCATTTCCTCCTTTACCCAACATCTTCCTAAACATTTTCCACACCCTGCCAATGTCCGTCCCCCTCCCAATGGTAGAGCAGAACTCACGCCATGCGTCCCTTTTAGCCCTCTTTACCGTTCTCCTAGCCTCGGCCCTTCTACATTGATATTCCAATACTTTCGTATCTGACATGCTTCTCCTCAGTGCCCTAAACGCCTTAGCCCTCTCACGTACTCTTTTGGAACACTCATCAGTCCACCACGGTACCACCCTCCTCCTACCACCTCCCTTACTGACTGGAATAGCCAGTTCTGCTGCTGCCACTAGCATACTTGTCAGTTCTTGAGCACATTCATTAACTGATCCCTCCAATGTCAACTCCCGCCCCTCCCTTTCACACAAATACTGGAACTTATCCCAATCAGCCTTCTCAAAACACCACCTCTTGACATGCCCTCTGCTCTCCATACACACACCAACCTCAAACCTACCAACAATGGGGTAGTGATCACTCCCTACAGTAGAGTCTCTCATCACACGCCACTCACACCTCCCTGCCATAGACGCAGACACCCACATTAAATCTAAACATGATTCAGTCCCTGTAACTACATTTACCCTTGTACCACCCCCATCATTAACACATACCATTCCACAACCCTCCATATATTCCTCTACCACAGCCCCATTACCATCAGTGTGTCCACTTCCCCATATTTCATTATGAGCATTAAAATCACCACACCAAACCACCTTACCACCCCCACCACACCTACCAATTCCCTCCATCTTCTAGCACAACCCCCACCTCCACCCTCTATCCTATCCTTCCTCACCGCATGGAACCCTGGAATTACAAAGTCCAGCATAGGTTTTAGCCAAGTTTCCTGCACACAGATAACATTTGGCACTACATCTAACCCATATACATACCTCTTAAACTCCTGCCCATTATCTACTAAACTTCTTGCATTCCATCGTAACAGCACCAGTGACATCACCTACTACTACTCTCCACATCCCCACTCTTAGGCTGTGCCAACATCCCATGTAACATCTCCCCTGTTACTTCCATAATCCCCATAAACTCCTTAGCAGCCCTAACCACCATATCAATACGTGCCGACTTCTTCTTTACCTGCTCACTCATATTAAGAATATGACAGATAAAGGCTAAAAAATCCACCCGTTTCACCACTAGTGTCTCTTCTGTAACTGAGCAACCCTCAGGACTACACTTCTTATCTCCACCCTCCACCACATCCCCCTCCACTCTACGTGTGATCAAACCTAGCTGTTCCTGGACCCTTGTTACCTCTTCCCTCCCGCTGCCTTGGCTTTTCCTCGCTGCCTCTGCATATGTCACCTTATTCACCATCTTATACCTCTGTACCTCTGCCTCCTTTCTCTGCACACTACACCCCCCATATGCCGCACTATGCTCCCCGCCGCAGTTACAGCACCTTAATTTTGCCTGTGGTTCACACTTCCCATACTCATGTGGGCCCCCACATTTGGCACACCGACACTGCCCCTTGCACACACTCGCCACATGTCCCATACGTTGGCACTTAAAGCACCTCAGCGGTGCCGGCACAAACTCCCTCACATAGTAGCTCACAAACCCCAAACACACTCTACTGGGTAAATGCCCCTCAAACTCGACCAGCACAGTTGGGCTCTCCTCCCCGTTCCCTTTATTCTTATTTGTCATGCGTTTTGCCTCCACTACCCGTCCTCCCTTTACCTCTTTCTTAAATTCCTCCATCGATACATCCAGCGGCACCCCCGTAATCACCCCCCTAATCTTAGCCCTTCCACCCGGCACATGACACTTCACATTCGCACCATTCAGTGACGTCAACGCCATTAATTTCTCTTGCTGATACATATTTACACCAAAAATCAGTACTCTCCCATACCCAACACACATCGCATCTCTAACCGGCCCCACCTCTGCTTTAATAGCCTTGGACAACGCTATCGGATGCATTACTTTCCTTGTCGGCTCGGAGAACACAACCATAACTTTCCACTCCTCCACCTGCTCTCGCCCATTATCCCGACCCTTTCGCTCCGCACTCCTCTTGTCATCCCCATCCGATATCGACTCACCGTCTTTCCTAAGCCGCTTCCTCTCATTCTTCCCCTTCCAAGTTACCTTAACCCCAGGTACTTCTCCCCCCTCATCCTTATCAAACCCCTCACTGCACTCCGGCATATCCATCTCGCTACCATCCGAACTACCCGCCATGCCAACCTCAGTCACAGCGCAGCCGTGCAATCAGCCAATCACTCCCCGTTGGCTCCATTCACTCTTCTCTTTCCAACCTCCCTCTAAAGAAAAAACTGTTGGCCACTTTTAAGCAGGCGTATTCTCCATCCGATTGGCTGATTGGTGCAGGTTGATTAGTGGTATTCTCCATCCGATTGGCTGATTGGTGCAGGTTGATTAGTGGTATTCTCCATCCGATTGGCTGATTGGTGCAGGTTGATTAGTGGTATTCTCCATCCGATTGGCTGATTGGTGCAGGTTGATTAGTGGTATTCTCCATCCTATTGGCTGATTGGTGCAGGTTGATTAGTGGTATTCTCCATCCTATTGGCTGATTGGTGCAGGTTGATTAGTGGTATTCTCCATCCGATTGGCTGATTGGTGCAGGTTGATTAGTGGTATTTTCCATCCTATTGGCTGATTGGTGCAGGTTGATTAGTGGATGCAGGTGGGAGCTGGCACTGGAGATTACTGCACTGTGGGCTGATCAGAACACCTGTGGGAACACCAATTAAACACACACACACACACACACACACACAAACCACCACAAGTAGGCTGATGCACGTAACAGTTGTTTTTTAACTTTGATAATGAAACAGAGTCTCATAGTCATTCTTTGTTGTGCGTGATTTCAAGACAGGTTATATCCAGAACATTATTATTTACACAGGGTCCACTACTGACATCCAGCATTATGAGTGGCTTGGTGTGTCCGCCTGTCCGGTTCTGTGGTAATGACCATGCTGGCTTCTTACCTTGGCAAAGGCCACACCCTTTATCTAGACAACTGGTACAGCTGTCCAACTCTGTCTCAGTATGTCTTTTCTAAGAGCACTGGAGCCAGTGACAAAATCCAGTGTAACAGGAAGGGGATGCCATGATAAAGCAGCAAGATGCAGAAAGGAGAGGTTAAAGTCCTGGACAATGGGGAACAGCTGGCAATGAAGTGGCATGACAAAAGAGATGTTCATGTCCTCTCCACTATCCAAACTGCCATTATGTCAGCAGCAGGGAAGATAGACCACCATGTTTTCCATATTATGTAATATATTTTAGTTTTTTTCTCTCAGAAGAACTGATTTCAGTCTTTTTAAACATTAATTTAAACAGTGTTAACAATTGTGCAATAACTACCCTGGTCAATGAGCACTTTCTTTCCATTTCACTGGAAGTGTTTAAGGTTTATTTGCATTCACATAACACATCGCAATATTTTTTTGCCAAAATGTCGTCATTGTAATG